>JASFAX010003655.1:0-41850 GCA_030737875.1 Allium sativum
CTCTTATCCACAAACTAAGCACTGAAATCACTATTGCATTCAATATTCACACTACCATCAAAAACAGATTTCACCCTCTTCAAATACCACGATTCAACATCTCCAGTTCAAAGAATACAAACCTAAATCCTGTTTGAACCCATGATTATATAAGTAGTTTAACTTTACCCACTTCTTTTATAATTAACCGAACCTGTACCCTTATCCTTCCCTTTACTAGCAACAGAACCGGTTCCAGCCTTGTTGCTCTTCACTATGTCGATATTTGCCTCCATCTCAAACAAACGGAACTACCCAAACCACAAAGACTCTCACCATTGTCGAGCTCCTCGTTCAACACCTTAAGTTCAAACTCGGTTTCACCACTTCAAATGCAAAACGACAGCATCGTGAGATACTTCAACCACAACCAGCGAACTGATTTGAGTTCGAACATCCTCAAAATCCGCCCACAAACTCGATTTTCCATCACCAATCCAAAATAAACCTCACCTTCATGAATCGATGCCTCAAAATCTCTGATTCTCGAACCCTAGTTCCCACTGTAAACATTCGAACCTTTGGAGCTTGATGCGCACCGAGTAGAACCAGTATAGAAACGTTGACAAACTCTCCATGAATCCAAATATGCAAGTTTTGGAATTTAAAAGAATTTATTTGATTTTAGAGGAATTTATATAACTCACGAGATGATTTTTTTTCTTAGAAGAAAGACTGGCGGCTAGAAGAAAATGATTTTTGGTTTAGGTAAGAAAAGGAAGGGTATATATAGGAAAAATAAATATCTAGATATTTTGTTCATTTTATATTAATATATATTTTCGATTCATGTTTTCAATCCCAACGATTATACACGATACCCAAAAATCACGAAAAAGGACATGCAGCTACAGTTCGACATTACGGTCTCAACGAAACTGGTTTCGTCGAATTCCGACTCCGTTTGCTCACACAGTGTATTTTTAACCGTTAGAATACTGACTGTTTTTCACATTAAAAACCGGTACGGCCACATACTGACTTCAAAAATCACGAAAATTGAAATCTAACAATAATTTGACATTGCGGATCTAACAGAATTAGTTTCATCGAATTCTGAGGTCGTTTGCAAAAGTTGCTATTTTTAAAGCTCTAAATAACCCTTTTAAATATATAAATATATTTTAAATATAATTAAATTTAATATTAATAAATTAATATTATCGTATATATTCGCACAGAATATAATACAGCTCCAGGGTAGTTATATGTTCGATATTCCAAGTCCAGGTTGAATCGAATTTCAATTTATATTGAAATTCCCTTTTATAACGTATATAAAGCGTTGCAAATTATAAAGGAATTCAACAGTGACTTTTCTGAAATTTGATTTTGACATAAATCAAAATATACACGACGAAATCCAGATTTTTCTCTTCTATTAGAAAAATATACTCCACTAGCTCCACACGTTTCTTGTTTCACAGAAATGCGGCTTAAAACGGATTCTGTATCTCCAATTGAAGTTCGAATCGCCAAATAGCGAACTACCGCGCCATTTCGAGCTCGATTTTAATTATAATATAATTATACGTTCAACTGACGTTATTTAAATAACTTCATTAATGTAATTCCATTCTAAACTGAATTATATATTTCAAATTTTGTCCCGTTCACACGATATTGTGAATTCCACAAATTCTGATTATTTCCGAATTAATTATATTATTTAATTATTATTTTAATTAAATATTCAAGTTATTTAATTGAACGACCATTTAATTCTCTAAATCATTATTTCAATAATTAAAGAAATTAATTATTACCCGAAAAAATACGGGTCGTTACATTTTTCCCCACTTAAAATAATATCGTCCTCGAAATTAGCTAAGGTAGAAATCAAATCCTATTGACTGGTTAGAAATTATTTGTTCACTTCTTAACTTCAGTTTTCAACTGAACCAATTTAATTTCAATTAAATTATTAATTTATTCCTATTAACAGAAATTTTCATAATTTCCGAAATTTTTCTAAAACCTGAAATTTTTGAAAAAATTCGCCATAACCTCCTTTGTACTGGCCAATACGTCAAACCACCACTCGCCTCTCTAGGCCTTCTCCAACCCAAAAGAAAATCAAACAGCCAAGCGGCTTGCCAATTCGGCTCATAAATCTCAAACTCATATGAAATATAAACTGGTACCTTTTTGTCGGGCATATCGTTATATCCTTTACACCTGCTACCAAATTAGCATATACCGAAGTCCTTCCAGTCAAACTCTAATCACTTTTATCTCAATACAACTATTCGCTTTTAACTAATCCAAATTCCATTTTCAACTCAATCGTTTGATTTTATCCGAGCCAAACTTCATTTCAAATTCAAGTATTATCCTTGATTCCAAATTCTTATCAATCCAACTTACTTGATATCATTCTAATCCAACTCAGTTACCACTGGCTTTATTTTTAATTCCAATTTTCTTTCACAAATTTCTATTAAATTTGTTTTTAATTGAAATAGTCTTTCCTGGGAGTTTTTAAACAGTTTACTCTTTTCAAAAAATCAAATTTTCCTTTTTGAAATTAAACACAACTTGTTTTTCCCAAAACAAATTCAAAATAATATCTCTGGTAGTAATTCGTCGCTTACAACTCGAAAATGAACACTGATGATGCTGCAGTCATTATCAGAATTATTTTCCGGTTATCGAAGTGAGTTCAATACTATATCACTTTCAAAACCATTTCTAAACACTTCCATTTTTGAAATACATTTCAAAATACCATTTACAATGCTGTAAAACAATTTAAAATCACCCAGGATTTTAAAATTCTTATATACTTAATCCAAATCATTTGTCAATATTTATTCAAATTTCCAGGGTTTTACTTTCAAATTCTGATTTTAAATTCAGATTTAATTTACTTCGTAACACTTATACGAATTCTAATTGGTTATTTACATAACCATTTCAAATTTTCATAATCTTACTCGATTATAATCATGACCAACACATCAAATATAATAATTCCAATATGTATACTTTTGGGTAAAATTATTTCATTTACCATTTTCAAAACATACTATGTCGATTCATCGTATTCAAGTGTTTAGTAACTCCTATCGATACAGTGGATCAAACTGATCGACCAGAACACATAAACAACTCAATCAATAAATCTCCACAATATAAAATTATTTTATATTAAATAACAAATACGTTCACTCGTATATATACACTCAAACTCAATCTAGGGCATTACTAACCCCATCTCTACTGAGTCACGCCACAGAGCCAAGGTAATAACTAAACCATTGCTCTGATACCAACTGTAACGACCCAAATATTTTCGAGTTAGGCTTTGCAACCATCCTCTCTAATCCCCAAAGCAGCAGGGTAATACCCCACTATGGCTTACATTGGTATCCCAACACCATGTTTAATGGCTAGCCTTTCGACTTCACAACCAACCCATTACTATGGACATGTAGGAGTAAGAGTCTCCTGTTCGCCACCTAACGAAAAGCGAGAATCCCCTATCATGCGACACATGCACAAAGCATGCAACATGGACTGGCGTGAATAAAACTCCAAACACTTGGTTTAATAACGGATATATCATAAGACCACGCCGTGAAAACGGAATGGGTTTTTTCCTTATGAAAATCCGTACATCTTTGAAAAGCAATATCATTCTGATATTATAATAATGTCTAAGTACAAATAGATATCAATCTAGTAGAACACTTTCATCTTACGTTCCACATATACAATGAAAATTATAAAATGCAGGCGCTTATTGGATGATTGGATTTCCAACTATGACAAGGTATGGAACCACCTTCCGATGAGTGTACTTTAGGAACAATACACTGGAGTTCAACAAGAACATCTTGCAACTCAGCCACACATGACCGACCACTCATTTTGCTTGTGTGTATCGAATGTATATCACCAACGATTGGGATCAGCAATCGTTCCCGTATATATATGGGACAACATTGATAGATTTAAGAAGAAAATGAATATTCTCTAGATAGGTGATTATAAACCCTACTTCGGAGCGACCGACTAAGCCATGTTGCCTGCCCGATTTCTGTCATTGACCGGATGTGAGGCTAGAAGCTACACTTATCTTTTTCATATCATATCTTCATTTACTTGGAATACCACATCGTCATACCCGCCAAATCATTATCGATTTCCTTAACTGTATCACGGGTATGAAGCTAAGAGAAATGAATTCCTCCGCCACCAAACGTAATACGTTGAAGAGATCAACATATATGATTCGTTAGGAATACTCTGTCAGACATTCGTCCATACAAGTTGTCCTGGGACTAGACAACCCGAAGGCACTATTCAGTACATCCATCTTAGGCAATTGTTATCTAAGATTTATACAACAACCCTTGCACTTTACTCCGTCTTCAATATATTCAACATACTTGATTCGCAACGCTTATGCCAATACGGAGTGGTTCTTCGGATAATAATCCAACCGGTCTCTCCATATTAACAACGTTAAAATGGTCGAAAACTTCGATAGTCGGTGAGTTAACTATCAAAGGAAAAACACGTGTGCAAACAACGATATTATTTCCAAATGGGAATCATATCGATCAATCATCATTTAACATTTATCTCTTTAGTTCATTAATTTACTTATCTCCTGTTTCCATATATTCTAAATTCTTATTTTCTATTATTAGAAAACATTTCTGATTCTCATTTGGAAAACATTTCCAAAACTCCTTCACTGCCAAACCTTACCATTCCTTAATTAAGAAGGAAGTCAATTAAGTTGGGGTATTTTTACCTCTCAGATCTTAACTGAACAACGTTTTAACTTTGAAATAGTCAAAGTTTATCTTTTAAATCTTTAACAAACTTCCTTACATAAATTCTCGGATTCTATTTACATATCCACTTCTTTATTGAAAACATTGATTATTAAATATAGCGTTAAAATCCCTACTTTTGAAATATCTAACTTAACATTTACTTTTATTTCTTACTTTGAATAATTAACCTACTCTCATTTATTTATAAATAAATAAATCTTGATTTAAACACCGAAAAGTAAATAATACTTTCCCGAATTCGATATAATCGAATTCGCCAATTAACTCTCTTCGAGTAATCTCTATTTGATTAACTCTTCTTCGAATAACCTATATTCGATAACTCCTTTCTTTCGAATACGCTATATTCGATAATCTCCTTTCGAATAACTATATTCGATAACTCCTTTTAACTTGATTCAAATACCTAATATTCGATAACTCCTTTTAACTTGATTCGAATAACTAATATTAGATAACTCCTTTTAACTCGATTTCGAATTACCAATATTCAATAACTCCTTTTAACTCGACTCGAATAACTTGACTCGACTAACTCGACTTGACTAACTCGACTCGACTAACTCGACCTGACTAACTCGACTTATTTAACCCAACTTAATTAACTCCTATCGAATAACTAATATTCAATTTTACTCCATTCGCTTGACTCTAGATTGCAGCGATCACAATGGTTACGCCTGATTCCCTCAGGAAACATCTGACCGCCTTCGGCTATCTGCAGCCCTGCGAATTTCGCAAGTAGTCATGCTAAATGGCATCTCATTTGGATTAATTCTAATTGATTAACTCTAACTAATTAACTCTCACTGGTTAACCCTAACTGGTTAACTCTAACTTATTAACTCTAACTGGTTAACTCTGACTTATTAACTCTAACTGGTTAACTCTAACTTATTAACTCTAACTGGTTAACTCTAACTGATTAACTCTAACTGGTTAACTTTAACTGATTAACTCTAACTGGTTAACTTTAAATGATTAACTTTAACTGGTTAACTTTAACTGATTAACTCTAACTGGTTAACTCTAACTGGTTAACTCTAACTAGTTAACTCTAACTGGTTAACTCTAACTGGTAAACTCTAACTGGTTAACTCTAACTGATTAACTCTAACTGGTTAACTCTAACTGATTAACTTTAACTAATTAACTCTAACCGGTTAACTCTAACTGATTAATACTAACTGGTTAACTCTAACTGGTTAACTCTAACTGGTAAATTCTAACTGGACTCTACTAGTTAACTCTAACTTATTTACTCTATTCGATTAACTCTAACCGAGTAATTAATATTCGATTAACTCATTTCGATTAACTCTTTTGATTTATTCCTTTGATTTATTCCTTTGAATTATTCCTTTGGATTATTCCTTTTGAATTATCTCCTTTGAATTTAATTCCTTTGAATTTATCTCCTTTGAATTATTCCTTTGAATTTATCTCCTTTGAATTATTCCTTTGAATTATTCCTTTGAATTTATCTCCTTTGAATTATTCCTTTGAATTTATCTCCTTTGAATTATTCCTTTGAATTTAATTCCTTTGAATTATTCCTTTTTCAATTCTTTTACAAATATTTTCCTTTATATTTGATTTCCTAAATATTTTCCTTTATATCTAATTTCACAAATATTTCCTTTATCTTTCCTATTTGTAAATGGTTTACAAATATTTTCCCTTTTCTACTTATTCTATTTGCAAATGGTTTGCAAATATTTTCCCTTTTATTTATCTCCTATTTATAAATATTCCAATTTATAAATATTTCTTATTTATAAATATTCCATTTATAAATATTTTATTTTCACTATCACCTTGAAAATTCCTTTATCAATATTCCGGTATGTTATGGTATTCAACATATCAAATCACGATGACCAATATCGTCCAAACACATATAATCGACAACAAATTATATATCACATCATATAACACAATATATGAATCAAAACAGTAAATTAAATATTGAGGAACCCAATTGGGTCCCTCCAACCTGTTTCCCTGCATCCACAGATGTTACACTACAAAATCAACATCAACTTCAGTTCAGTACGAATTATTCTGATAAACAGAATCAATATATATATTTATTTACTTTAGAGAAATTAAAGTCAATGTGTGCTGATTTTTTCTGGGGGGATTCTGCTCATAAGGTTGCTTGGAACTCTCTATGTAAACCAAAAAGTGAAGGTGGTATTGGTTTAAATTTTTTTTCTGATCTTAAAAGAGCTGCTTGTATCAAATTAATGTGGAAGTACTTATCTAATGACTCTCTCTGGAGTAAGTGGATGAGTAATAGATATTGTAAGGACAAATTCTTTTGGACTATTGCTACAGATAATAATGCATCCTCTACTTGGAAATGTATGTTGAGACTTTGTTCACGATCAAAACAGCTTTTTAAGAAAAGAATTGCAAATGGTGAAGATACATACCTCTGGCATGAACCTTGGATAAATTTTCAATGTCTTGTTGACTTATTAGGTTTTGGTAGATTACATCTTCTGGGTCATTCTAATCAGAAAGTGAGTGTTATCATTAGAAATGTTGAACTGGATCATAACATCCATCCTACAACAGGAGAATTGATTAATGAGATCTGCTCTGTTAAACATCATCCAGATGATAAAAGTGATTCTTATGAATGGGATAATGGTGGAAAATTTTCTTTTCATAAAGCTTGGGAATCTGTTCGAGTTCATGAAGAAAAGGATATTGCTTTTGAGGTAATTTGGCATAATAAAAATTGCAAGAAAATGGCTTTTATTTCTTATTTAGCTATCATGGATCGCCTCAATACTATGGACAAAATTATTCGTTATGGCAATATAACAAATAATATTTGTGCATTGTGTGAAAATGCCCCTGAATCTATTAATCACTTTTTTTTTAGTGTAACTTTTCCTCTTTTGTCTGGCTGGCTTTAAGACTGAAGCTTTCTCTTCCTCCAGTGATTAATGATAATCTGAAGGTTGAAGCTAAGGTTATTCATTCTGCTTTCAAAGTTTCTGACCAAATCCGAGACTTTGCTTGTGGAGCTTTCACTTCTGCCATATATTTCATTTGGAAAGAGAGAAATCTGCGTGTTTTTCAGAAAAAGAAATCTATTGCTTCAGTTGTATTGGCTCATATTGAAAAAGAAATCAAATTTCTGGTTCAAAATATTGGAAGTAGATCTGAGAGAAACTTGAGGAATTCATCTATATTAGCTCGTTAGGGTGTTGACCTACTGGATACCGGCTAATCTAGGTTACCTGGGTTTTTGTGAGAAGGAGATTATAGGCCGTTATGGGCTGAGGAAGTGGGCTTTATAGTTTGTTTGTTTGTTGTATTTCTTTTGTTATGTTTTTCTTTGTTTTTATATTGTATGATGTATGGTTCTATTGAATAATAAAGAGTACCAATTTTCAAATATATATATATATATATAACGGTTTTTATATATATAATTTCAACTAACTGACTAGCAGTTCAATCAACCAAATCAACACACACCAATCAACAGATAATTATCAGTTCTTAAAATACGTTATAAAAATATAACTGTTCAGAGTTGGTGAGTTTTACTCACTTTGGCAGTTCATCGTTAAAGAACGATAAACTATTTGTTTGATTTGAATCAAACAATTTAATTCTCCATAAATTGTAACGAGCTTTGATGGACTTACAGTCAGTTCCATGGTGTAGCTCTCGTCCACACGATCCCATCGGATCTTATTTCGCTGAAAACCGGTATTTTATGATGAAGTTATTGCATTTCGAAGTTTATACACTATTTAAAATAAAATGAAAACTTGAATTTAAATGAATTGGGCCTCACCCCTTTTTAACATAACCGACCCATTCTCGTTTTAAAAACCCAAGCCCAAACGAAATGCTTCTTCCTTCCCAAATCTGAAAATACACGTTCCAGGAAAATTACTCCTCCATCTTCTCGATTTCAAACCACACCTCTTCCTCCCATTCTTCAAAATACACCGGACCAAATTATACTAAGTCAATCCAAATTCCAATCTCTATGCATATGAACTTCAGGGTCAACACCGTGCACATAATTATCCATGTGCAAGGAAGCATTGTTTGTCATTAGTTCACCAGTAGTAAGCATACTATCAAACTCAGTACTGACCTGCACACCAACAATTCAAACATGAACACATCTTGATTCATTTCATTGCCAGACACAACCCGATTGCTAACACTTAAAAAAATCACCTTTACCAATAGAAAGGGACTCTGTCACCTCGTTTTGAACCAGATCACTAACCAGAAATTTAACGCTAGTAACATCATTTCTCTTATCCACAAACTTAGCACTGAAATCACTATTGCATTCAATATTCACACTACCATCAAAAACGGATTTCTCCCTCTTCAAATACCATGATTCAACATCTCCAGTTCAAAGAATACAAACCGAAATCCTGTTTGAACCCATGATTATATAAGTAATTTAACTTTACCCACTTCTTTTATAATTTACCGAACCTGTACCCTTATCCTTCCCTTTACTAGCAACAGAACCGGTTCCAGTCTTGTTGCTCTTCACTATGTCGATATTTGCCTCCATCTCAAACAAACGGAACTACCCAAACCACGAAGACTGTCACCACCGTCGAGCTCCTCGTCCAACACTTTAAGTTCAACCTCGGTTTCACCACTTCAGACGCAAAACGACAGCATCGTGAGATACTTCAACCACAGCCAACGAACTGATTTGAGTTCTAACATCCTCAAAATCCGCCCACAAACTCGATTTTCCATCACCAATCCAAAATAAACCTCACCTTAATGAATCGTTGCCTCAAAATCTCTGATTCCCGAACCCTAGTTTCCATTGTAAACATTCGAACCTTTGGAGCTTTATGCGCACCGAGTAGAACCAGTATAGAAACATTGACAAACTCTCCATGAATCCAAATATGCAAGTTTTGGAATTTAAAAGAATTTATTTGATTTTAGAGGAATTTATATAACTCACGAGATGATTTTTTTTCTCAGAAGAAAGGCTGGCGGATAGAAGAAAATGATTTTAGGTTTAGGTAAGAAAAGGAAGGGTATATATAGGAAAAATAAATATCTAGATATTTTGTTCATTTTATATTAATATATATTTTCGATTCATGTTTTTAATCCCAACGATTATACACGATACCCAAAAATCACGAAAATGGACATGCAGCTACAGTTCGACATTACGGTCCCAACGAAACTGGTTTCGTCGAATTCCGACTCCGTTTGCTCACACAACGTATTTTTAACCATCAGAATACTGAATGTTTTTCACATTTAAAACTGGTATGGCGACATACTGACTTCAAAAATCACGAAAATTGAAATCTAACTATAATTTGACATTGCGGATCCAACAGAATTAGTTTCATTGAATTCTGAGGTCGTTTGCAAAAGTTGCTATTTTTAAAGCTCTAAATAGCCCTTTTAAATATATAAATATATTTAAATATAATTAAATTTAATATTAATAAATTAATATTATCGTATATATTCACACAGAATATAATACAGCTCTAGGGTAATTATATATTCAATATTCCAAGTCCAGGTTGAATCGAATTTCAATTTATATTGAAATTCCCTTTTATAACGTATATAAAGCATTGCAAATTATAAAGGAATTCCATAGCGACTTTTCTGAAATTTGATTTGGACGCAAATCAAAATCTACATGACAGAATCCTGATTTTTCTCTTCCATTAGAAAAATATACTCCACCAGCTCCATACGTTTCTTGTTTCATAGAAATCCGGCTTAAAACGGATTCTGTATCTCCAATTGAAGTTCGAATCACCAAATAGCGAACTACCGCGCCATTTCGAGCTCGATTTTAATTATAATATAATTATACGTTCAACTGACGTTATTTAAAAAATTTCGTTAATATAATTCCATTCTAAACTGAATTGTATATTTCAAATTTTTTCCCATTCACACGATATTGTGAATTCCACTAATTCTGATTATTTCTGAATTAATTATATTATTTAATTATTATTTTAATTAAATATTCAAGTTATTTAATTCAACGACCATTTAATTCTCTATATCATTATTTCAATAATTGAATAAATTAATTATTACCCGTAAAAATATGGGTCGTTGCAAATCAACACACATATAAACCAAATCTTCATATGAGAAGCTTTCAGTCTCATTGTCTGTTGAGTCTCCATCGTCAAATCTACTTGAATTTCCATCTGATTCTCCTTCCAAGCTTAGATCTGAATCTGAGTTGATCTTTGTAACGTAACGCACTTTTATCGGTTTGTATCTGAATATTTAAATCAGTTTAAATATTGAAATAATAATATAAATGGATTTATATATTAATTAAAACGAAGTTGAACGTATAAAAATATATATTAAATATAATCAAGCTCATAACGACGCTGCAGTTCGAAATTTAACGTCCTGAATTTCAACTGAGCGTACAAGATTCGTTATAAGTCGGATTTCCTTGAAACAAGAAATGGTGAAATCTGTTGAACTGTATTTCTCTAATGGAAGTGAAAAACCAAGATTTCGTATTATAAATGGGAAGATATGTCCAAATCAAATATTCAGAAAAGCAGCGGCATATTCGTTTATGGCCATAACGGTTTATTTGAAATAACTAGATATCGGATTCGAATTTAGACAAGGTTCTTTTGAGGCGCAGTGATAATTTAATTTTTAGAATTTTACTGTAATTTTTAATTAATTAAATACACAACTTTTTATTTGAAGTATTTTGCACCCTGTATCGGTATTTCGAGGTTTCAAAATATAAGTCAACCTACCGATATTATTATATTTTTGGGGCCCTGACATCTCGCTGGACACAACGGTAGTTTTATTTCTGTCCGTAGCAATCTATATATGAACGGAGTTTTGGGTAACATAGTACCGACATTGTTTAAACATTATAAAAAAAAAGCCATGACCCTAAACTCCTACCCTCCTATACCATAAGACTAGTGTCAGCAGTATGGGTGTCTCCTTTCATATAAGGCTAGCACCAGAAATTCTGACCATTTTGTCCAATCACTCAATCAAGTCTAGTACCTAAGACCGAATTGTATTTTATATTGAGGACGGATCTGCACACCTAAGTTTAGCCATACACCTAGGTTAGCACGTTCAAACAACCTTCTTTCAGATTTCCAAACATAGTATCCACTATCTAGTGTCTACTGTGGGCAAAAGAGGACACAAGGTGCACATGGTTCACCGTGTAGAAGAAAGCACACGGTACCATTACTCCACATATCAACAGAAGCCTACACTCTGTATTTTCCAATCAGTAAGCTCAAAGCAGACCCACCCAAACCATGCCTCTAAGAACATAGAAGAAACAGCAACCCTAAACAGCTATGAAGTGAATGACGCCATACCCTACTACAACAGACCTACCCACGTCCTATTCCTTAACCACTAAGCGATCAAAAATCTATATGTTAGGAATATTTTTTAAGAGAAGAAGAAGGAATTTTTGAGAGGATTATTTTAATGGGAGGAAATTTTCATTGCTTTCCTTTTGATTACAAATTTTGATTGCATACATACATCAACTTTATTGCCTTGCTTTTATAATGCATTGCATTCTCTAGAGTATTCTAGGAATGCATTATCTAGAATATCTAAAATAGGAATTCTAGATTTTTCCTTTTATTCAATTCATTAATACAATTTCTAATTTAACAATAAAATTATTTGTTTCCTGAAAAGCCAAGATTATTTCCAACATTCCCCCGTAAGCTTGGTTTTTGAACTCCAAGAAGATCTCGCAATCTTTTAAAATTGTCAGGCTTTAATGCTTTTGTGAAAATATCAGCAACTAGATTATTTGTTTTGCAAAAATTCAGCTGCACCTCTTCATTTTCAATTGCTTCTCGAATGAAATGATGTTTGATGGCTATATGCTTTGTTCTTCCATGATGGACTGGATTCTTAGCTATAGCGATGGCTGATTTGTTGTCACAATGGATAGTCACAGCTTCTTGTTTCTCACCAAAATCATTTAGTATTTTCTTCAACCATATTGCTTGTTGGGTAGCTAGGCCAGCTGAAATATATTCAGCTTCTGCAGAAGATTGAGCAACTGTTTGTTGCTTCTTCGAACACCAAGAAAATGCTCCTGATCCAAGGGAAAACACATATCCAGAAGTACTTTTCATGTCATCTATACTTCCTGCCCAGTCACTATCGCAAAACCCAATTAAATTAGTTTCAACATTATTTTCATATTTGATCCCATAGTCCAAAGTGCCTTGAATATATCTCAGCACCCTTTTTGTTGCACCTAGATGGATATGACTAGGATCATTCATGAAACGAGAAAGTAGGCTGGCTGCAAACATGATGTCAGGTCTTGTATTATTAAGGTAAAATAAATTACCAACTAGACTTCTGTAGTAACTAGCATCAATCTTCCTTCCCCCATCTTCTTTTTTTAGCTTTTCATTCACAACTAGCGGTGTATCAACCGGATTACACCCAAGCATTCCAAACTTTCTCAATATTTTCTCAGCATATTTCTTTTGACAAATAAAAACTCCATCATCACCTTGAGAGATTTCTATTCCAAGGAAAAAATGCAGCAAGCCCCAATCATTCATTTCATATTTTTTCATCATTTCTTTTCTAAAATCTTCAATCAACTTTAAATTGTTTCCGGTATAAATTAAATCATCTACATAAAGTGCAATAATTAGAATACCATCCATACCTTGCCGTTTGACATACAAAGTAGCCTCATTTTTTCTCTTCTCAAAGCCTTTCTCCATGAAGTAATTGTCAATATTGCTATACCATGCTCGTGGTGCTTGTTTTAGCCCATAAAGCGCTTTCTTTAGTTTGTAAACTTTTCTTTCTTGTCCTTTAATCTCAAATCCTTGAGGCTGCTCCACGTAAACCTCTTCTTTCAATTCTCCATTCCAGAATGTCGATTTTACATCTAGCTGATATAGCTTCCATCCTTTTTGGGATGCAAGTGATATTAAAGCTCTAATGGTGTCAAGACGTGCCACTGGAGCGAATGTCTCTTCGTAGTCAATACCGGGCTGTTGAGAATAGCCCTTTGCAACAAGTCTCGCTTTGTTCTTTTGAACTGAACCATACGGATTATGCTTCACTTTGTAGATCCATTTTACTCCAATGGTTTCTTTGTCTTTTGGCTTATCAACCAACATCCATGTTTTGTTCCTTTCGAGTGCATCCATCTCTTCTTGCATTGCCTACCTCCAAGCATCTTCTTTAACCGCTTCTTCAAAATTTTCTGGTTCCATTGCGCAATAGTTGCACCTAGCAAAAATATCATCCAAACTCCTCATTTTTATTGGGGTTGAGCTTGGAGATGATGAGTTATGGCTTGTTGTGGATGAAGTGCGAGATGGGGAACTTGGTGTAGATGAATCACATTGGTTATTTGCAAGTGTAGTTGGATTTTGTTCTAAAATTACTGCTGGAACAGTTTTTTCTTCCACTTTCTCCTTTTGCCAATTCCAAGATGTCTTCTCATCAAATGCAACATCTCTACTGATGATTACTTTCTTTGTCTTCAAGTTGTAAAGTCTATAGCCCTTTGACACAGAACTATAGCCAATAAAAATGCATCTTTCACTTGCTTCTTGAAGCTTTGTCCTTTTTTCTTTAGGAATTTGAGCATAGCAAATACTCCTAAAGACTCTAAGATGATTTACTGAAGGCTTTCTTCCACTCCACACTTCAAACGGCGTCATGTTCCATACAGCTTTTGTTGGACATCTATTCAGCAAATACACAGCTGTATTTACAGCCTCGGGCCAAAATTCTTTAGGCATGCCTTTCTCGAACAACATTGATTTAGCCATCTCCATCACTGTTTGATTCTTCCTTTCGGATACACCGTTTTGCTGAGGTGTATACCTAACGGTCAGTTGCCTCTCCACACCTTCTTCTTCACAAAATTTATCAAAACCATTGGAGTTATACTCCTTTCCCCTGTCACTTCTCAAAACTTTTATGGACCTGCCACTTTGTTTCTCAACAAAAGCTTTAAACTTCTTAAATATAACAAGCACTTCAGATTTTTGTCTCATAAAATAAACCCATGTCATGCGGGTCAAATCATCAATGAATAAAATAAAGTACCTGTTTTGAGCATGAGATAATGTGCTCATAGGACCGCATACATCCGTGTGTACTAATTCCAACACTTCTTTGGCTCTCCTTGATCCTTCTTTTGGAAACGGTTGCCGATGATGTTTGCCAAGTACGCAGCCTTCACATACTCCTTGTTCTTCTTTTTTTATTGTTGGCAACCCGTACACCATCTTCTTTTGCGAAAGCAATGTGAGACTATTGTAGTTTAAGTGCCCAAGTCTCTTATGCCATAAACTAGTGTCGTCTTCCTTTTTTGCCATGAAGCTATGATTTTTCTCATAATTGAGATGAAGGGGAAAGCTTCTGTTTTGTGTCATTTTTATTACAGCAACAACTTTTCCTTTTGAATCAAAAATTTTACATTCTCGATTCTCAAATTGAAGAGAATAACCATGCTCTAAAAGTTGTCCAATGCTCAACAAATTCTCTTCTAATTTAGGAACATAAAAGGTATCATGAATAACTTTACCTCCTTGCTTTGTTGCAACTCCAATGCTACCTTTGCCTTCAACTTCAACATACTCTCCATTGCCAAGTTTGACTTTCGAACCAAATGAAGAATCTATGTCAATGAATGCTCTTTTGTCTCCTGTCATATGATTGCTACATCCGCTGTCCAGGTACCATATATACTTATATTCTTCAGTTGCCTTTTGACAAGCAAAGAACAAGCTCCCTTCCATATCTTCCGCTCCGGCAAATGCTGTGTTATGTGGCTTACCAAGGCGACAGTCCTTTTGAATGTGCCCGAACCTTTTGCAATTATGACATTGTGGCTTTCCTTTGTTCCAGCAATCCTTTTCTTCATGAGAGCTTTTTTTGCAAATACCCCACCATTTATTTGTTCCTTCATCACTTCCTCTTCCGCCATAGGTGCCTCGACCTCTTCCGCGTGAATTTCTTTCTCTTCCTTTGCCAAATCTGCCTCCTCTAGAAGACTCGCCATTATTTTGTTTTATTGTTTTGTCATTGTTGCATTGAGTGGTGAGTTTGGACTGAAATGCATTTTCAACCGTCTTTTCCATACGGCGTAACAACCTTTGCTCGTAGGATCTAAGTGAACCCATCAAGCCTTGAACGGTCATGTTTGACAAATCTTTGGTTTCTTCTATAACAACCACCATAGGATCAAATTTTTTAGTTAAGCTTATCAAAATTTTATCAACGATTCTACAATCGTCAATTATATCTCCATGAGACTTCATTTGATTCACTAATTCGGACAGCCTATTAAAATACTCATTCAAACTTTCATTTTCTTTCATTTTTTTCATTTTCAAAGTCACTCTTTAGAGATTGAAGTTTGACAGTTCTCACCTTTGAGTCCCATTCAAACTCTTATTGCAAGATTTCCCATGCTTCCTTGGCTGTTTTCTCTCTCATAATTCTTGGGAATATGGTGTTTGACACTCCTATTTGAATCATTCCAAGAACTCCAGCATCTGTGATTCTTTTCTTTTTTAATACTTCAGTTTGAGCTGCTGTACGTTCTGCCGCAGCTGTTGAGTCTTCATATCCTTGTTTGATGAACTCCATGACATCCAAGGAGTTCAACAATGTCTCCATTTTTACTGCCCAAAAATCATAATTTTCTCCTTCAAATAAAGGAACTTGGACATTGCTATAGGTGGAGTTGATGCTTGCTGAAGTATTTCTTGGAGAAGCCATTACTTTGAACTTTTTTTTAATTGCAAGGATCTAGGGCTCTAATACCACTGTTAGGAATATTTTTTAAGAGAAGAAGAAGGAATTTTTGAGAGGATTATTTTAATGGGAGGAAATTTTCATTGCTTTCCTTTTGATTACAAATTTTGATTGCATACATACATCAACTTTATTGGCTTGATTTTATAATGCATTGCATTCTCTAGAGTATTCTAGGAATGCATTATCTAGAATATCTAAAATAGGAATTCTAGATTTTGCCTTTTATTCAATTCATTAATGCAATTGCTAATTTAACAATACAATTATTTGTTTCCTGAAAAGCCAAGATTATTTCCAACACTATAAATACGCGACTTCGCTCTTCCATTTTCAGCAAGAAATTCCCACTTCGGAAACTAAAATAAATAAATAAAGGAAACGAAATGTGAGAGTGTTGCCATAGTGAAGTTCGGATCTGAAGTTGTAAGCTTTTCCGGACGTGAGATGGGAGTGGGTGTATAAAAACGTGGTGGGCAAGGAAGGCCGTTGTTCTATATACAGTAGGAGCAAAAAGTTTAGACGTGTGGAGTTTGTTTAATGAATGGGTGGTTTTAATAAGCAACGTTGGTGAGAGCACAGATCACATGAGGGGTATGGGATGGAAAGAGGGACGGTGTTGAGTTTGTGGAGGTGACCTGCGTGCGCGCCAAGATCAGCATGGAGGGTATATGCATGCACACGCATGTAAAAAAAGGGGAATGATGCAGTAAGGGAGAAAGGGAGGTTCTCCGCGATGGTTGTACTTCGTAGGGGGATTGAAGTAGTGGAGTTCGGCACCAAGGAGAGATAGCCGTAGAAGAAGGTGGAGTTGCAAGGCTGTAGTGTTGTTTTGATGAGGGGGTCTTGCGTTTTAGTGCAGATGAAATACTGTGCGTGGTGAAGTAAATACACTGAAATGATGGGGGAGTAGGAATTTTATAAGGTGGGTATATGCATGAAAAGGGGACACTGGTGTTGAGTTCATGCAGCACGTTGAGCACCTGAAGGCATGTTGTGCGTGCATTGTAATGAGTGGAGTTACTGGGGGGAACGTGTTATGCAGGCGTGGACTAGAAGGGGATCAGCGGAGGCATGAGCTGACATGGCGGCGTTCGGCAGCAGGTTGCTGGAGTGGGAGCTTAAACGAAGTGAGAATGGAAAGAAGTTTGGCGTCAGGTTGGTGGGAGGGTCATGTGAGTAGTAGGATTTGTGAAGTGGGGTTATTGTGGCGTTATGTAGAAGCAGTAGTGGATGTTTGTCTGGAGCAGTAAAGGGTGAAGCACTAAAATATAAATAGCGTGCCTTTAATACAATGTTTAAAGTAGGCGGGCGTCAGTAACTTGGAAAGGAGGACAATACACTTCAAGTGAGGACAATCCGTGTACTGTACATTTGAGACAGTATTGTTGGACGTTGAGTTCTTCTTTCAACTTTTACTGAATATTATGATCATTACATTAGTCGATGTGATACGCAGCAAGTGTATATATCCGATTATATAGAATGGTTTGGCTTACATGACTGTATTATCCTCACGTGCAAAAAGTTCAACCAAGATTGCCAAGTGTACACGCTTAAGCTTGGTCAACCCGGCAAGTGTTAATTTCTAAATACCAGTAGCAGTACCGTTCAACATGAAAGAGGACGTGAAAAAGGAAACAAGGCTAGTCGGGATGGCGGTTAACAATAAAAGCTGGGTTTAAGGACTGTTAAAGTGGAGGGCGCAACTTATGGGAATAAGTGGCATCAATCGAAACAAGGACGAAGGAGAATGGAGAGAGGACACGGGGCGCGTCTACATCGATGATGGGAGGAAGTCCGGTCGTCAGTCTTGGGTGTTAGATGGTGTCAACGGGTTGGAGCACAACTCGTAGCTAAAGAAGGAGGATGTAGTTAAAACATGGGTTATGGTATGTGTTGATACTAATATTTTTGTTTGATGATAACAAATAGATTTTTGTTACTGGACTGTTTGATTGTGGAATATCTAGTATTATTGGAAAATAAAATAACACAGAATTTACACAGAATATAGAAAAATCAAATAAATTTTATTTCCAATAATATTATTTATTTTACAATTCATTTACACACAAGACTTTACAAATCACTTTACAAATAATTTCAGTACATACAATTTTTTTTTACAAGCACTTCATTTTTTTTTTCTTCTTTTCTTCTCATTTCTTGCTGGATTATTCTTGTTAAGAACACCTTAGCTGTCCAAAGCATCATCCTGTAACCTGTCACAAAAGAAAGAAAAATACACAGTACACTGGAACTAAAACAAATACTTTTGACAAAAATGATTCTCTGTGTGATTGATTCAACTTTTTTTTGTCTCAGCTTTCTGTGTGTTTTTCTCATCATATTTCAGACTTGCACAGCCACGCCACAACCATACTGGTTTGCTGATCAGAACCAGCTGATTCTGACCAGCCTCAACTCAGTACAGTTTGACTGCTGTTTTTTTTTTTTTTTTTTTTGTCAGAGTCACAAGTCAAAAATCAATAGAGAAACAATGCAAGCCAAAGTGGCACACACAATACAAACAACCAATACATGCAAGCACACAACAAGGTTTCAAGTGAAGCAAATTTGGTCGAGCAACAACACACACTGGAGCAATAACACAACAAAATAGGATGGCACAGCAATACATAGTGGTGTACACACCAGTGTGACGAGGCTGCTTCACACTCATGGTGAGACAAGGATGGTTAAAAAGCAACACAACAACAACATGACAGACAAGATGCAACATTAGTGTATATAAGCATGCGTGAAGAGGTATTCAAGTGTACAGCTTGTACAAGAGGCAAGGTGGCAATATCAGGAAGCATGGATGATGTTACTGTTTTAACAATATATACAAGTAAAGCAGCATACACATGGTGTCCAGATGGAAACAGCAAGGGGACATAATAGTGTGTGAAATCTCAGGTAACCAAGATAATCAGTTTAGTGGTGCAAGACAGCACGACATGAATGCAAATTCATTTAATAATGGTCATTGCCAAAGTTCAAGCAATTACAAGGTGAAGCATATATGAACAATATGACAGCAGCAAGTGCAGTAAAGACTACAGGCCCATGCCAATACAAGTGATAGTGCAAGTGTAATGGTGCACGGAAACAGGCCAGACTCATGTTAAGATGGAACAAGTAGAAGAACTGCTCGAGTACATCTCAAATATATGGCAATATGAAAAAAAATATCAGGTGTACACAAAGCAATGAGGAGTAAAACTCAAGTGAACAACAAATCAGTTTTGGCAATGCATAAAATCAGCAAATCACAGGGATGAAGACTGTAATTGTGTCAAGAAATATACAACTCATGTTTATGCAAGAAAGTTTTTTTTTCCTGAAACATTTTTGGCAAAGTTTTTTTTTTTAAACTGTTTCCAGTGTTTTTGGACAAAGGCAGTATCATTTGTTTCCAAGTATACAAGAAACAAATCAATGCATTGATGCAATTTTGGCAAAAGTTAAAAGTGGCAAGTGATAATCAGTCATCATGTTTTGGGAGCCACAAATACAATTTAATCAATTAAGTATGGGCACTGCATTGTTTCAAGATATTGCACACGCAAGAAATTTTTTCAAAACCATCTGAATTCAAGTTTGGCCACAAATGTTTTTGCTCGAGTTCATTAGCTATGGGACAAAGTTTTTAATTCCAGATTTCATGCGAGAATTGTTCAAGGGGCCACAAACATTTCAGGAAAGATCATCACAGTAAAACAGGAAAGCTATTAAAGCCAAAACAACAAATTCATTCAAAGGAGCAAAACCAGACATCACTTAATTTCCAGAAATACAAGTGTCAAAGACCAGAAATGCAAATTAATTCTTTCCTGTTTTTTGTTGGCAAATAAATCAATCAGGAAATCCAAACAAGGAAAGAGGAATCTGTCTCATTCATTCAAGGCCAGGATCATTTCAATCAAAGCCGAAGTTCTTCAATCAATCAAGACAAACAAGACAATTTTTAATGCTCAAAGCAAAAATTCAAAAGGGGTTTCCACAAAAATCTCAAGGGCCGATTCAATCAAGGCCGTACAGACAGCAAATCAAATTCAAGGAATTCCAAAATTCAAATCGAGCAAGTCATCAACGAAATCAGAGCACCAGGGTGTAGAAACCCTTATAAAATCACACAATTCATCATCGACATTTTCATCAACACACACAAAAGAAATCCGAAACCCTAAATTGCAAGAGTTGATAAAACTTACTCAGATTGATCGCAAGGACGAAGGAGATACACTGGAGAAGCAAAACAAGCTTCCAGAAATCCATTACACACTTCACCGAGATTGATTTAGGGAAAAATCACTGAAACCCTAATCGCAGCCGCCATTCTTTTGTTTCATAGAAAAAGGGAGGATCGGGCTAAAGAAAACACAAGGGAGCACCGCAAAATAAAAGTGGCCCGACCACTTTGGGCTAGTGCAAAGAAAAGGGGATGACCCCCCACTTTTAACTCCTCCCCTTATTTCCTTTAAGCTTTGTTGTTTTTTTTTTGAATTTTTTTTTCTTTTCTAGTTTTATTGTAAAACTAGGGAGCACAGAACATTGAAGTGTAATCTGAGAAAATCTAGTCTACGGTATACAGACTAGTCTAGGATTTTGAGCTTAGGGATAAACAGGAGCAGGAGTTGCGAGTTTACATAGGATTGTAAGCGGGATCTGTTTGTATCTCCTAGTAAAAATCTTAGAAAGGCAGCAGTAGGCACAGTTTGCCGAAGCTGGGTATATCTGCGTGTGATTTTATTTTTACTGCATTTCTTTATTACCGTGTTTAGTTTAAATTTAGTGTTAAAAACCCTATTCACCCCCCCTCTAGGGTTATTATCGATCCTACAATTGGTATCAGAGCAGGTGTTTGAACCCTAGAATCATGACTTCAATGAACAATGCTTTTTCTGAAGGTCAATCTATTGCTAGACCACCCATGTTCAATGGTAGTGATTACGCGTATTAGAAAGCTAGGATGAAAATTTATCTAGTGTCTGTTGATTATGATGTCTGGGATATCATTGAAACTGGATATACACCTCCGACTGAAACTGTTAATGGTATTGTAACACCTAAACCAAAAAGTAGGTGGGATGCAAATGATAAGAAATTATACTCTATAGATTCTAAAGCTATGAATGCTCTGATTTGTGCTCTTGATAAAACAGAATATAACAGAATTTCTCATTGTAATACAGCCCAGGAAATTTGGCATACTCTGGAAGTCACACACGAAGGAACTTCTCAGGTTAAAGAATCCCGTCTTGCCATGTTCAGTAATGAATATGAAAACTTCAACATGCAGAAGGACGAGTGCATCAAGGACATGTATGGTCGCTTCTCCGTACTAGTTTACAATGCCAGAGCCCTTGGAAAGGTATATACAGAAGTGGAGCTTGTGAGGAAGATTCTGTGTGTTCTGCCCATGAACTTTGAAGCAAAAGTCACAGCCATTCAAGAATCCAAAGATCTGAGCAAGCTGAGCATGGAAGAGCTTATCGGGAATCTGATGACATATGAAATGGAGCTGAAAGCAAGAGAAGATCGCAACAACTCAGATCTGAAAAAGAAGTCAATAGCTTTGTCCAACACTGTCACTAGCGATAGTGAAGATCCTATTGAACAGCTTGCCATGGCAGTCAGACAACTCACGAAGTGGAGAAAATTCAAACCTCGAAGAAATAAACCAAAGACCAACAATTCAGAAGACGAACCACTCTGCTACAACTGTCAAAAGCCTGGACACATAAAACCAAATTGTCCACTTCTCCAAAGAAACAAGAAGAAAAAGAAAGCTTTTGCCGTAACTTGGGATGACGAGGAAGGAGAAGAAGATTCAGACAGCAGTGAGGAGGAAAGCAATTTGTGCTTCATGGCAAAATCAGACCTAGAAGATACTGACGAGGAAACCACTGAGGTATACAGTTATGATGATCTAGTTTTAATGTGTAAACATCTTTCTGAAATTATTGACACGTTAGAATCAGACGCAGAGAAACTGAAAGCGGAAAACTTCAACCTTGTTCACAATAATAAGAAGTTGGAATCTGAGATTAAAAATGCTTCAAAAACCAATAATCTAGATTGTGAAATGTGTAAAGATGTGAATCTAGAAATTTTAACACTCAAGAGCACCATTGAGAATCTTGAAAAAGAAAACTTGACTCTAAAAGTTGAAGATGACACTAAAAGAAAGAACTACATTAAACGATGCACTTCACTTGTGAATGAGAACACAATCTTAAAAACAAGAGTCCAAGATCTAGAAGTCACATTGAACAAATTCTCAATCGGTCAAACATCTTTTAAAATGTTACTTGGAAACCAATTGGTTGGGAATAATAGAAAAGGACTGGGTTTTGGGAAGATACAAGAAATAACTGGAAGTGACAATGCTAAAGGTAAAAGTATTTTTCCCAAATGTGTAAAATGTGGGGTGATTGGTCACAGTCATGAAAATTGCAAGTTTAGCAGTAAAATTCAGAAGTTCAAAAAGGTATGGGTCCCTAAACACTTGGCACACAATTATCACAAAGATTGGAACACAAATAAGAAGAAAAATCAAATTTGGATTCCAAAAGAATCTTATGACTATCATTCTTTTACTACTGATATGATTAGACCTAGAAGTTTCTCTAGGTCATCTCCTTCTCTGTTTGTGTAGGTATGTTGGCGGGCTAAGGAGCAACAAAAATGGTACTTGGATTCAGGTTGCTCCAGACTTATGACAGGTGATAAAAGACTGTTCCTTAGCCTGGAAAAACATAAAGGTGGGAATGTGACGTTAGGTGACAACAGCAAATGTAAAATTATTGGTAAAGGAAAAGTAGGTAACAGTATCTTTGCCTTAACTGATGTTTTATATGTTGATAATCTTTTTCACAATCTTATCTCTATCAGTCAGCTTTGTGATAAAGGAATGAATGTTGTGTTTGATAGTAATAGTTGCAAAATCATTGAGATCTCCTCTAGAAAAGTTGTGTTTACAGGGAAAAGAAAAGGAAATGTCTATACTCTCTCTTTCGATGATGTAACAGTATCTAGGTGCTTGGTAGCAACAGAAGAGGAGGCAATCTTATGGCACAGAAGGTTGGCACATGCAAGTATGGGTCTTCTTGAAAGACTGAAAGCAAATGAACTTGTCAGGGGTTTACCACATCAGAATTACAAAAATAACAAAGTATGTAAAGCTTGTACCATGGGAAAACTTAGTCGTTCATCTTTCCGTCCAAAAAATGTTGTTAGCACTTCACGAGTGCTTGAATTGATTCATATGGACTTGTTTGGACCTACTGATACTGCTAGTTTAAATGGTAAACGTTATTGTTATGTATTGGTTGATGATTACTCTAGGTTTACATGGGTTTACTTTCTAGCCAAAAAGTCTGAAGCTTTTGATTATTTTTTAAAGTTTTCAAAACTTGTCCAAAATGAAAAAGGGGTTTCAATTAAAACTTTAAGAAGTGATCATGGAGGTGAATTTGAAAACTTAGACTTTGAAAATCTTTGTGAAGAAAATGGTTTCAAACATGAATTTTCCGCTCCTCGAACACCCCAACAGAATGGGGTGGTTGAAAGGAAAAATCGTACATTACAAGAAATGGCTAGATCTATGTTATGTGAATATCAATTGCCTCAAACTTTCTGGGCTGAGGCAGTCAATACTTCATGCTATGTAATGAACAGAGTTATGATTAGACCAATACTTAATAAAACGTCATATGAACTGTGGTCTAACAAAAAGCCTAACATCTCATATTTTAGAGTGTTTGGATGTCCTTGTTACATTTTGAACACAGGTGAACAGCTTGGGAAATTTGAGTCAAAAACGGTTGATGGAATCTTCATGGGTTATTCCACAAGAAGTAAGGCTTACAGAATCTTCAATAAACAGTCAAGAACAATCGTGGAAACCGTCAACGTCAAGTTCAATGAATCAGATATGGATACGATACCTGAAGATGATAAAGATGATGCTGGTGCACAAGAAATTGAACAAGAAAACAATGATGTTGAGACAAACAATGAAAAAGCCACTGAAGCAGCAACAGATATCGAAAGACTAAAATTCAAGCCAAGTCATCCTCCAGATTTGGTAATTGGAAGTCCAACTGCTGGTGTTCGTACACGATCCTCTCTCAATAGGGAAGTTTGTACTCTTTGTATTTATAATGCCTTTGTATCTGAAATAGAACCAAGTTCTTATGATGTTGCTCTTAATGATGAATTTTGGTTGTTAGCTATGCAGGAGGAACTTAACCAGTTTGAGAGAAACAGAGTCTGGAACTTGGTACCCAGACCAAAAGACTACCCAGTTGTTGGAACAAAATGGGTATTCAAAAACAAGCTTGACGAATCTGGAAATGTAACAAGAAACAAAGCTAGGTTGGTCGCTAAGGGATACAATCAAATCGAAGGTGTTGACTTTGATGAAACTTTTGCCCCAGTTGCTAGGCTTGAAGCAATCAGAATTTTGTTAAGTTTTGCATGCTTTAAGGGGTTCAAATTAAAGCAAATGGATGTGAAGAGTGCTTTTCTGAATGGAGAACTAAAAGAAGAAGTGTATGTTGAACAACCCCCTGGTTTTGAGAGTCACGATTATCCAAATCATGTATACAAACTGGAAAAAGCATTGTATGGCCTTAAGCAAGCTCCTCGAGCTTGGTATGACTGTCTGTGTACATATCTCTTGGAAAACGGTTTTAAAAAGGGAAGTGCTGACACAACCTTGTTTTTATCTCATGATGGTGATGATTTTTTAATTGTCCAAATTTATGTTGATGATATCATATACGGTGCTACTAATAATGTCTTGTGTGAAAAATTTGAAAAAGTTATGTAGGGCAAATTTGAGATGAGTTTGGTTGGAGAGCTGAAATTCTTCCTTGGTTTCCAAATCAAACAAAGTAGCAAAGGGATCTTTATCTCCCAAACGAAGTACGTGATGGAGTTGTTAAAGAGATTTGGAGTTCAAGATGCAAAGCCAATGAAAACACCGATGAGTCCAACAACCAAACTTGACAAAGATGAAAAAGGTGTTGCTGTGGATCAAAAGAAATATCGCGGTATTATCGGTTCACTTCTTTATCTTTCTGCTTCTAGACCCGATATTATGTTTTCTGTTTGTTTGTGTGCTCGTTTTCAATCAAATCCTAAAGAATCTCATCTAAAAGCCACAAAACGGATTCTAAGATATTTGTTACACACACCAAATTTAGGATTATGGTATCCTTCTTGTGATAACTTTAATTTAGTTGGGTTTACTGATGCTGATTATGCTGGTTCACTCACTGATAGAAAAAGTACTAGTGGAACGTGTTTCATGCTAGGTCATTCACTTGTGTCGTGGTCAAGTAGAAAACAAAACTGTGTTGCTTTATCCACCACAGAGGCTGAATATATTGCTTTAGGAAGTTGTTGTGCACAGATTTTATGGATGATGCAGACTTTATCTGATTTTGGACTTTGTTATAAACGAGTTCCTTTAAAATGTGACAGTAAGAGTGCAATTGACTTATCAAATAATCCAGTACATCACTCACGCACGAAACACATTGATGTAAGACACCACTTTCTTAGAGATCATATTGCTTGTGAAAATATTTGTATAGAATTTATTCCAACCGAATCTCAACTTGCTGATATTTTTACAAAACCCCTTCCTGAAGACAAATTTTGCAGATTACGTTTGGATTTGGGAATTATAGAAATAAATTAATCTTTTAGCATTTTTGGATAAATTTTCTCTTAAGATGTTCTGTTGGCAATTATCTTTCTGACAAATAATCCATGCTTCAAATCATCAAGAAAAGACCAGTTTGTTTTTGGACATTTATGATAAATTTGTGACTGTGTAAGTTTTCAGAATATGAGATGTTTGAAAATTTGTAGCTCTGATACGATCAAATATGCTTTATAATATGAGTAATTGAGGAACTTTTGTTCACTTTCATCTTCTGTCTCTATCACCCTTCTATCAATCATTATTATTTTATATATATCAAGGGGATTTAAGTATACACAAATAAAAAAATAATAATAATAAGTATTTCTCTAATCTCATTTAAAAATCCAAGCTCTGGTCATGCATGGTTATGAGAATACTTATTTTTCATGCTATCACAGATTCCAGTTAAAAATCCAAGATCTGGTTATGCGTGGTCAGTATAGTATTGAATTTTTTTTTTCATGTTGCAGCTAATTCCATTTAAAAATCCAAGCTCTGGTCATGCGTGGTTAGTTTGCTATTGAAATATATTTAAAAAAAAAATTCCCTGATATATATTAAATATTCCATCGTTCCACTTTCTGTCTTGTGAAATGTGTTCTTCTTTTACAGATTATTCTAATCTTTTTGTTTGATTATTCGGAGTGTTTGAATCTGATACTGTCAAATGACTTGATTACTAATTACAGTCCATACTCTTTACAAATGTCCAGAATTGTTATTCTTTTGATGATTACAAAGGGGGAGAAGAAGTTAAGATTTTGTGTAGATTTTGTGTTGTTTACAGACGTCTACAGATTTTATTTTGCCATTAATGCTAAGTGTTTAATTTTTTTTGTTATTTTCAAATTCTTTACTCATGTCTGTTTACAACTGATAGGGGGAGCTCAAATGTAGGGGGAGCTCTTGTTCAAACACATCTCGTTATTCACAAAAATCTTAAGTCTGTTTGTCATCATTAAAAGGGGGAGTTTGTTGATACTAATATTTTTGTTTGATGATAACAAATAGATTTTTGTTACTGGAGTGTTTGATTGTGGAATATCTAGTATTATTGGAAAATAAAATAACACAGAATTTACACAGAATATAGAAAAATCAAATAAATTTTATTTCCAATAATATTATTTATTTTACAATTCATTTACACACAAGACTTTACAAATCACTTTACAAATAATTTCAGTACATACAATTTTTTTTTACAAGCACTTCATTTTTTTTTTCTTCTTTTCTTCTCATTTCTTGCTGGATTATTCTTGTTAAGAACACCTTAGCTGTCCAAAGCATCATCCTGTAACCTGTCACAAAAGAAAGAAAAATACACAGTACACTGGAACTAAAACAAATACTTTTGACAAAAATGATTCTCTGTGTGATTGATTCAACTTTTTTTTGTCTCAGCTTTCTGTGTGTTTTTCTCATCATATTTCAGAATTGCACAGCCACGCCACAACCATACTGGTTTGCTGATCAGAACCAGCTGATTCTGACCAGCCTCAACTCAGTACAGTTTGACTGCTGTTTTTTTTTTTTTTTTTTGTGTCAGAGTCACAAGTCAAAAATCAATAGAGAAACAATGCAAGCCAAAGTGGCACACACAATACAAACAACCAATACATGCAAGCACACAACAAGGTTTCAAGTGAAGCAAATTTGGTCGAGCAACAACACACACTGGAGCAATAACACAACAAAATAGGATGGCACAGCAATACATAGTGGTGTACACAGCAGTGTGATGAGGCTGCTTCACACTCATGGTGAGACAAGGATGGTTAAAAAGCAACACAGCAACAACATGACAGACAAGATGCAACATTAGTGTATATAAGCATGCGTGAAGAGGTAATCAAGTGTACAGCTTGTACAAGAGGCAAGGTGGCAATATCAGGAAGCATGGATGATGTTACTGTTTTAACAATATATACAAGTAAAGCAGCATACACATGGTGTCCATATGGAAACAGCAAGGGGACATAATAGTGTGTGAAATCTCAGGTAACCAAGATAATCAGTTTAGTGGTGCAAGACAGCACGACATGAATGCAAATTCATTTAATAATGGTCATTGCCAAAGTTCAAGCAATTACAAGGTGAAGCATATATGAACAATATGACAGCAGCAAGTGCAGTAAAGACTACAGGCCCATGCCAATACAAGTGATAGTGCAAGTGTAATGGTGCACGGAAACAGGCCAGACTCATGTTAAGATGGAACAAGTAGAAGAACTGCTCGAGTACATCTCAAATATATGGCAATATGAAAAAAAAATATCAGGTGTACACAAAGCAATGAGGAGTAAAACTCAAGTGAACAACAAATCAGTTTTGGCAATGCATAAAATCAGCAAATCACAGGGATGAAGACTGTAATTGTGTCAAGAAATATACAACTCATGTTTATGCAAGAAAGTTTTTTTTTCCTGAAACATTTTTGGCAAAGTTTTTTTTTTAAAACTGTTTCCAGTGTTTTTGGACAAAGGCAGTATCATTTGTTTCCAAGTATACAAGAAACAAATCAATGCATTGATGCAATTTTGGCAAAAGTTAAAAGTGGCAAGTGATAATCAGTCATCATGTTTTGGGAGCCACAAATACAATTTAATCAATTAAGTATGGGCACTGCATTGTTTCAAGATATTGCACACGCAAGAAATTTTTTCAAAACCATCTGAATTCAAGTTTGGCCACAAATGTTTTTGCTCGAGTTCATTAGCTATGGGACAAAGTTTTTAATTCCAGATTTCATGCGAGAATTGTTCAAGGGGCCACAAACATTTCAGGAAAGATCATCACAGTAAAACAGGAAAGCTATTAAAGCCAAAACAACAAATTCATTCAAAGGAGCAAAACCAGACATCACTTAATTTCCAGAAATACAAGTGTCAAAGACCAGAAATGCAAATTAATTCTTTCCTGTTTTTTGTTGGCAAATAAATCAATCAGGAAATCCAAACAAGGAAAGAGGAATCTGTCTCATTCATTCAAGGCCAGGATCATTTCAATCAAAGCCGAAGTTCTTCAATCAATCAAGACAAACAAGACAATTTTTAATGCTCAAAGCAAAAATTCAAAAGGGGTTTCCACAAAACTCTCAAGGGCCGATTCAATCAAGGTCGTACAGACAGCAAATCAAATTCAAGGAATTCCAAAATTCAAATCGAGCAAGTCATCAACGAAATCAGAGCACCAGGGTGTAGAAACCCTTATAAAAGCACACAATTCATCATCGACATTTTCATCAACACACACAAAAGAAATCCGAAACCCTAAATTGCAAGAGTTGATAAAACTTACTCAGATTGATCGCAAGGACGAAGGAGATACACTGGAGAAGCAAAACAAGCTTCCAGAAATCCATTACACACTTCACCGAGATTGATTTAGGGAAAAATCACTGAAACCCTAATCGCAGCCGCCATTCTTTTGTTTCAGAGAAAAAGGGAGGATCGGGCTAAAGAAAACACAAGGGAGCACCGCAAAATAAAAGTGCCCCGACCACTTTGGGCTAGTGCAAAGAAAAGGGGATGACCCCCCACTTTTAACTCCTCCCCTTATTTCCTTTAAGCTTTGTTGGCTTTTTTTTTATTTGAATTTTTTTTTCTTTTCTAGTTTTATTGTAAAACTAGGGAGCACAGAACATTGAAGTGTAATCTGAGAAAATCTAGTCTAGGGTATACAGACTAGTCTAGGATTTTGAGCTTAGGGATAAACAGGAGCAGGAGTTGCGAGTTTACATAGGATTGTAAGCGGGATCTGTTTGTATCTCCTAGTAAAAATCTTAGAAAGGCAGCAGTAGGCACAGTTTGCCGAAGCTGGGTATATCTGCGTGTGATTTTATTTTTACTGCATTTCTTTATTACCGTGTTTAGTTTAAATTTAGTGTTAAAAACCCTATTCACCCCCCCTCTAGGGTTATTATCGATCCTACAGTATGGTAAGAGCAATAGGAGGGTAAGTGAGAAGGAAGATGGAGTATGTAGTAGCGGGTCTCGAGTTAAATTCATTGGGCCAGGATTTAATTGTCGGATGAACGGTCCGTCACTTTGAAATCGCACGGAAGCTGGCGACGCTATATAAAGGCAGTTTGGAGCAATTTGAGCACGTTTGGATTTATGGTAAAATTGAACGCCGGGTTTAATCGACTGACGCAAATCGTTACTTAACGGTTTACACGCCAAGGTGAGTAAACTCACTAACTCTGATTTATTCTAAAATATTATAATTATATTTTAATATTGGTTGAATGCTGTGTGATGGCCGATTACAATTAAATTGGTTGAAACCGTTATATATCTAAACCGACGATTGAACACTGATATTTCATAATGATATGAAGTTGATGATACTTAGTGTGACTAACATATGTGGATACAGGAAACCGGTTAGAGGAATCAAACCGGATTCCTCAATATTTGTATGTACTGTTTGTTTTATATTATTTATATACACACGGTCTAAACCTAAATAACATTATTAGGAATTAGAAACTAAAATTCGACGCTGTCGAACGTATCAAAGTAAATTAATTTAAGAATTATAATCTGATAGGATAGCTAATATTTAGATTTAAACCAACAAATTATAATAGGATATGAAATCAATATTTAGTTATAAACTTGATATTGATTTAATAAGAACCTGACTTAGAAACAGAGTTTATCAAATAAAAAGAGAATATAGCAGCGTATTTCAGTAGCTATAAAAGAGAATATAGCAGCGTATTTCAGTAGCTATAAAAGAGAATATAGCAGCGTATTGCAGTAGCTATAAAAGAGAATATAGTAGCGTATTTCAGTAGTTATAAAAGAGAATATAGCAGCGTATTGCATTAGGTATAAAGGAAAATATAGCAGCGTATTGCATTAGTTAAAATGGAACGGTTTTAAAGTGAGTCGATAAGTTAAAATGTTTAAAAAAAAAAGGGATATACTGAGCATGATAAGGAAAGTGATATAGGTTTAAACAAATTAGAACCCGTTGTACATTGGTTGAGTTGAGTAACTTTCGAGGTGTCAATCTGATGTTGGTTTCGGCCTTCGGGGTTGATACTTAGAAATTTATTCACTTACCAATTTATTACGAGGAACTAATAGAGTAGAAGTGAAGGGAAGTAAGGAAGTGTTTATAAAAATATGGGAAACTAGAAAGTTAGTATTAAATAAAAAGGCCAGTGTTTGTGAATGGATGTTTGTTTTTACTTCGATAGTTAAATAACCGACTATCGAAGTGTTTTGACCATCGTTGTCAATACGGAGAGACCGGTTAGATATATTATCTGAAAACCACTCCGTATAGGCCTAAGCGCTGCAAATTAGATCATGTTGAAGAAAATTGAAGACGGAGTTAAGTCCAAGGGTCGTCCAGTTCTAGAATGGTGCTTTCTGTTTGTCCAGTCCCAGGACAACTTGGATGGACGAGTGTCTGACAGCGTATACCTAACAAATCATGTATAGTTGGTCTCTCAAAGGTATTACGTCTGGTGGCGGAGGAATTCGTTCCTCTTAGCTTTTTATACCCGTGATATTTTTGGAAATCGATTAGTGAATTGAAGGGTTTGACGATGCGGCATTCAAAGTGAATGGTGATCAGATGTTCTGAAGATAGACGTAGCCTCTAGCCTCACAGCCGAGAATGACAGAAGTTGGGCTAGGCAGCATGGCTAGTTGGGTCATACCCAAGCAGGGTGTATTGTCATCGATCTAGAGAAAATTCATATTTCTTCTTCTTTTCGATTCTGTATCTTAGGATTATGGTTGGATGGCCAACAACCGTGGTGGAAATATACTCGCTATACTCAAGCTAAATGAGTGGGCGGTCATGTGTGGCCGGGTTGCAAGACGTTCTTGTTGAACCTGCAGTGTATACCCTCTAGAGTACACTGATCAGAAGGTGCTCCCATACCTTGTCTGTTGGAATCCACTCTCCATCAAGCGCCCTGTGGTTTATGATTTTATACTATATATGTGGAACGTGAGATGCAAGCGTTCTGCTACTTGATTATTTATTTGCTTAGACATTATTATAATAGCACTGGATTTTGATATCAAATTATTTGGGTTATAGTAAGGTCGTCCATGTTAGTTGTGGGCTAGTCTTACTATTTTCCTTTTCTTTCAAAAGGATTTTCAAGTTAAACAGTATGGTTGGAATTTACTCACACCAGTCCCATGACTGACCCAGAGTTTATTTTGTTTGTTTCCCCTAAACTCTTGGGCATCCAAATTTGTACGGGCAATCAAGTGTTTCAGGATTTTGCAGATTCACTTCGAGGAGCTCGAAGCAAAAGGCTCCACTGTTATATATTTAGAGATTATTTCTGCTGTGTTGTATATGAGTTATACTCTGATATGGTACGTATATACAAATCCAGATTTGTATTTCAAGATTTTGTCATATAATACATTTTATTCATTCCACTGTGAGTTCGTGTTTACTCTGATTCTGTTCAGTTGAGTTCTTCTTCTTCTATTCTATTAGTTCTATCTCATCTTTCTCATCCTCTTATTTCTTTCTATTAAAGACCTGTATTTTCGTATACTTTGAGTTGAATGTGTAGAATATTAGTCAGCTCAAATTGGTATGGATTTTCGGGCCTTTGCAGTCTTTTTGGGTTTTGAGCTGCTGTTGTTAATTCTTCCATACCTCATATCGAGAGTATTCCATATTTCCTACGCAGTTAAACAATGGGAGATAGGGCTATACTGAGCGTCATCAATATAAGAATATAAAATATGAATTGCACGAGAATTATACCCAATATCATTTCTACTAACCGTATCATATCCATTAATAAAAGTATGCCAACATTAAATATCAACAGATTTTAAATATAACTCCATTTCTAATTTCCAATTTAAAAAATCTGTACCATTAAAAATAGATGGAATATGACTGGACTGGCTCTCAGAGGACTGACAACTAGGATGACCCATTACTCTAGAGTCAATGAAATAACCTGCTCTGATACCAATTGTTCGATCTGGATTAGCCCTAGAGGGGGTGAATAGGGTTTATTACTATTTAATGAGTTATTAAAAAATTAATCGCATCACAGATAACAGAAGAGAAGTAAATGGGAAAAGTAAATAACACACAGAGATACCCAGCTTCGGCAAATCTTGCCTACTGCTGCATTCATAAGGTTTCTACTAGGTGTTAATAATAGATCCTGCTTATAGACACTGTAAACACGCACTTCCTGCTCCTGTACTAACCCTACGCTCAACACCCTAGACTGATCTAATCCCCTAGATCAGATTTCCCCTGATCACAACCCTGTAACTAGTAACCCTAGTTTTTAATACTCTAGTAAACTGCTAGTTAACACCCTAACTGGTTTCCTATAATTTTACAGACTCTAGTAACTGTTTGTATTGTTTACAGATCAATTTAAAAACAATAGAAATTCAATTTAAACAAAAATTCCTATAAGTTTAAAATAAAAAGGTCATCCCCTTTTAACACTGAAAATAGCTTGGCCGGCCCTTTGTAGATTTGGTTCGCCCCTTTTTCATTTTAATTGCCCGATCTCTCTTGTATTCTGGAGAATGAAAAATGGCGGCTTGGAAATGAAAATTGCTAGGGTTTTCTTCTGATTTTCCAAATCGAAGTCGATTGCTTGAATGATGGAATCCAATTCTATGAAGCTCGAATCTTCGTGCCTTGATGCTTCGATTGATTTGGGATTTCAACGACGATCGAAAACTGTGAGTTCTACTGATTTGATTTCTTCGATTTTCTCTTTTTAATTGTTGGGTTGGTTTTCCAATTCTTCAATGCCTTTGATGAGTGGTGAATTTATAGGATTTCAAATCCTTTAAATCTCTGATTTCTTTTATTATAATTTGGCCTAATTTCCATGATTTCCTCTTTTGAAATTCTTGCCTTTAAAAAGTTGCGTGATTGATGATATGAAACCAGACATGAAAAATAACCTTCTATGAATTAGGTCGACTTATTTGTGACTGAATTTTGAAAACTTGCCGAATTAAAAAACTTCCCCAAAAAGATTTGCCAAATAAAAAATTGAATTTGTTGCCTTGAATGGATAGTTCCATAATTCATGTGTAATAAAATTTGCCGTGTGTTATTCAATAACTCTCTGATTCATTTCCAAATATATATTCTAAAATCTAGAAATAATGTTGACTTGATTTTCATCCCTTTGAAACAACTGATTTATTCCATGAATTGTTTCCCTTTACTCAAGCATGATTTACTCTCTTTGTTGCCTTGATTTAATGCCAAAATAATCATTTCTGGAAATTGAACCTGAAGCAGAATCATCATGCTTCATTGCTTACTCATGTTGCAAGACTTAGCATATGCGTATAGCATTCACTGTGTTGAGTTTGATTGTTGCTTCACCACTTTAGTTTGCATACTTCTCCATACTTAAACTGTCATGTGTGTGGATCATTCATGCATGTCCACTGATTAAGCTTTATTTGCACATCACAGTGGCTCGACCACATTGCTTGAAAATGATGTGTACATGCAATTGACTTGAACTGTACCTTGTCCATACTAGTTTGCTGTTTTGACCTACATGTTCGACCATGTACCATTCCACATGTGCATATGCTGAGCTGACACTTGAAACATGATTTGTGATCTTCCTGTACATGCTGCTATGTCCCATTGTGATTACTTGGTCATGCATGATTTGGGTTGGCTGTTGTTTGTAAAAGATGTAGCTCTTCATTGCTGCTATCTCACCCATGAGCATGTGCACCACTGTTTTTATTTGCATACTTTTGTTCTCTACACATCAATCTGCACTTGTTACCTTCACCATCAACGTGTGCATGTACATGATCACATTACTAAAATATACTTGAGCTTGCACACTTATCCCAATATAAAACTCATGCTGAACCATAGCTGCATCATTGCTGAGCTTCTTCACCATGCACTTGTATTCTTGCTTGTATGTTTGAGAAAGATGAGTTGATCTTGCTGTAAAATCAGTTGCATATGAGTGATCTGAGCTGATTTGCAACCTTGTCATTTTTGTCCTTGCTGATTTGCATATTTGCTCGAACACATGTTCCACATGTTTGTACATGTATAGATGTACATCCACAATTGTTGTTTTTACCATCACCCGAGTTGCATGTTGGTGCCACTTGTTTGAGTTTGCTTTGCCTTTGTGCTCGACCATATTATATACTCCACCATGCATCATTGCTTGCTAACCACCTTTGTTCTGAGGCTGACTTGATCATTCTTGCACCACTAAGTTGCACCACTGTGTTGTTTGGTTTACTTGACCACTTTTGTTTACCATCAACATATGTTGGCTTGTTGAACTTAGTTTATCCATGCACCTATGTTTGACATGCTCCATTGATGTTTTTGGGTTGCCTTACCATATTGATTATTGTTGCACTGAGTCGAGATAGTCCACGTGGCTACTTCTCAGCTGCTATACAGTATACTGATTGGCAAGGCAGTGTACACGTGTACATATATACATGTGTGTACATGAAGCCATCAGACAAAATTCTTGTCCCTACACTGTGATATGTATATACGCATTGTCTACCTTGTGGTATTTACAGTGAATCACTGTGAATATCACAAGCTGTCTAGACACAATTGGATGGTTTAATACATCAGATCAAGTCAGAAAAATGATGAGAAACACACCAAAATTCTGAGGCAAATAAATTTTAAAAATAAGAAAAAATATTTGCTAGAATATATAAAATTATTTCTGTTCAAGATTATTGTGTGTGTGTTTCTGTATGTGACAGGTGTGGACATCTGGACTGACTTAAAGCTGTGAAGGCAGAAGACAGAAGATTGAAGACAAGAACAGTGTTAGTGAATGAGTGTATGCGAGTGTAAACTGAGTGTATGAGTGAATCCGTAGTGAGGAGCAGTGTATGAAAAAGAACGTGTATAATGAAATGAAATGTACTGTAATGAATATCAGTGAAATGTATAAATAGTGGAGTTGTAAAGCCATATTGTTTGAAAGTTGAAATAAAATATTATATTTAATAAAATACTGTTTGTGAAATGACTCAAACTTCCTCGTAAAGGAAAGCCCGGATTGAGTTGAGAATAATACTAGTCAGAACAAAAACATTAGAACATTTCATTGCTATTACAACATTTACATCAGAGTACAAGAATATTTCAGAGTATGAATAAATATTACACATTTGAAATGCAATAATATCAGAGATTTAAAAAAAATTACATAGCAGCGGAAAACAATACAAAAGTATAGTGTGTAGCGGAAAATAACAACTGACACAACTGAAAGAGAAATACGGATACAAAGCTTTCCGAATATAGCTCCAGCTGTAATCCAGGATCATGTGAAAATAAATATATGCGAAAACCAAAACTACTGACTGCCCGTATGGAAAATATGGGCACCCAGAGTTTAGGTAGAAACAATAAACTCCGAGTCAGTCATGGGACTGGTGTGAGAACTAAAACAGTTATTAAATCTTAAATTTAAAAGTTGGGAAATCATGGGACCACGCCATATAACACGGAACAAGTTTACTCCACATGAATCTTAGTTTAAAAAAGATAACGCAATGCTTTTTGAAAAATGAAGCTATTATAAGACTCAGGTCCCATCACACAATGCAACGCAGTTTTCCCTTATAATAGCCAAACATGCTTGGTACATTTAAAACAAATAATTTTGATATTACTATAAGTGTATAGTGTCGAAACAATTTCAAATATAAATGTATCAATCATAGACGGCAAGGGTACCATATATCATGTCGCCATACTAGTTTTGCAATCAAAACCGCACAATGTCGTATTGGAAGTTGGATTTTCATCTTTGAACCAAGGCAAGGGATCGTCCTTCCGATTGAGACACTCTAGCCCGTGTCTTAGGATTCAGCCGCAACTGCACCTAGAGCATGCAGGGACGGTCCACACATACTTTAGTGGATTAGTAATTCCTGAACAATACGTTTTCCTGCCCTATATGGCATAAAATCTAAGTCACTAGGGACTCAATACCCGAGGTACCTCGCTTTCCAACAACCACATAAGTAAAATGTCTGGGCTCCATACCATGACACCACTCCTATCTAGAAAGAAACACATGTCCTCCCTGCTGTTCTCTCCCGTTTCTGGTTCATACCGGGGTGTGAGGCTCGCGAATTAACACTATACACAAAGCTATGCTAATTAAAGTTGTGCTTTGATCATCATCCACAAGACTCTGCTTTTCAACAAAAGCCTTGATCATTTGCATCTTGACATGCCACAATGACAATTCACGCCATACAAATTATATCTATCAATATATAACCTCTAAGCTCGTACATCTCAGGAAATGGTGTTAAGCAAGTGAATAAATTCTCCGCCACCAAACAGATATATGTTTAATAGAAATCAATAAATACAGAATGAAATCCAATGTCAGACACACATCCATTTACAAGTCCGTTCTGGGTCTGAACGAAACCAGAGGCACCTTATTCCTCGTCCCATATGTCCAATACAGGAGAGAGGTCCCCTCATATCCGTCGATCTCTAAGTACGTCTGGACGATCGCCACTTATTACCTTGTCTTGGGTGTACAGCCCAATCAAGACATCAGTAATCATCCAAACGATGTGAAGATCTCCGGTCTTCAACTACCGTCTTCATCTTCGACTTTTAAATGTCGTAGTAATTATCCAGAATGGCTTGAACCCGGTCTTTCCGAATAACTTGCGTATTTTATAATCAATAATCAAGTGATATAAAAACACATCATACACCTCATTCCAATTCAGAATATTCTTTTATTAAAATATATTCACATTATTAAGGAAATGTTTCCATTAATTTTATTAAAGATAAATTCTTTTAAATTTATTCTTTAATCTTCCTTTGGATTTCCATATCAAAAGATTTTATTTTATCCTTTTACAATTCTAAACAAAATTAAGGTTTATCGACTAGTCGGGATTAGCGAACTTTACCGAAGTAATCATTTATTTAATAATCTCAATCCCAACCTATTCATCCCATGGAGCAGAACAGGTAGTACTCCATATCTAACACCCACTACGTTATTGGTAAATTTAATTACCATTTCTCGTTCAAATATAATTAAAGATTTAACTATCGTCTGGAGTAAAACTGGTGGTACTCCATTCTCGATCATTTCATGAATTCGATAAATTTAATTATCTTATTGCCATTTCAATCAAATTAAAAATTTATTAAAACTCCAACCTTAGTTTTAATATCGAAAATCATTACGTTATGATTACTGAATTTTAAGAAATTACTCTTGTCTTTAACTGGGTTAAAGAACCAATGTAATTTAAAACACCGTTCACGATAAACCCAAAATCACATTCCATTAATTATGGAATCTTCACGGAAAACAGATTAATATATAATCGATATCAATTTCCGTATCCGACTAATAACATAAATGGAATAATGGCAAAGCCTTTTAAATTCCATATATAGTAACATTCTTACTCCACAGAAGCTTACTTCGATTGTTACCAAATCGAATTCCATTCCATTCCAATTTATTTAATTAAATTGGAAAACTTTACTTTGGAAAATGTCCATTAAATCTTAGTTAAAAGATTTATAAATTCCAAATCATATTCTCACTGTTAATTGGGTTAAAGAACAAATGTCATTTAAAACACCGTTCAAGATAAACCCAAAAATCCAATTTCAATTCAGTTCCAATTAAATATTAATTAATTGGTTAACTTCCCTCTAAATCTTAATTAAAAGATTTATTCTTTTCTCGATTGGGTTTAAGAACAGTGTTAATGAAGACACCATTCACGACAAACCCAAAATCCAATTTAATATTAAATATAAGACTTCGAATAGAAATTATATCGGCTTATATTCAATACCAAATTCTAAAACCAATAAATATCGTTTTGGGAATAACGATATATATATATATATATATATATATCTTCCAAATTCCTCAACGATATCTGTATAATCACGGAATCCAACATCGAAATATTCCGAAGATGATTTCCAATCAAACCCATTGCAATTCATATATTGGAAATTCTGGTTATATTAAAACCCATTCTCAATCCAATTTATTTATTTTAAAATAATTGGATTATAATTCTGGTTAATGACCAGTTCATTTCGATAAAAATATATTTTTATCTTTTCAAATATGGAATTTTTCATCCAATTCTTTCCAAATCATTTATTATGATTTTACGAAAGTTATTAATATTTTTAATAATTTTATAAAGGCCCTTTTAGTCGATTTCCTTAAATGGTCATCGAACTGCACTTACGGCGACCTTTTCCAAATTTGATTTGGACATAATTCCAAATCCAACCATTAGATTTCAAATTTCTTATATTCGTTGGAAAGCTCTTTTCGATACAAACCCAACGGTTACATTTTTAGGAGAATCCGACGGTCGGATCTCCCGTTACATCAATTTGAAGTTAATGGTCGAAATTCGCGAATGGTCGCTTCGCGGTGCGTTCTATTTAGACCATTAAATATATATAATATATATTATATATATTTTGTCAGTTTCCATTTAAAACGTATTTTTATAAATCGTTTATAAATTCGTTTTAAAACGATTTTAACTTCCTTTTCAATTTTTAATCAAAATTGAATATTCTATATCTTTATCATATTAAAATAATAATATTTTCAAAATATTAAATTTTGAAATCACTTCTTTTCGATATTCATTATAAAATGACTAAAATTGATATAGAAATCCGTTCGAGTAAAAATAGCGTTTTCTACTTAACTCGGCTTCACATATTTCAATATTTTTGTGTCCATCCAAAATCGGATACCAAAATCATCATTTTATTCTTCATCGAATATTATTTTAAAATATTCGTTATTTTAAAATATTCTTTATTTCTAAAACATTCTTTATTTTGAAACATTCTTTATTTTAAAACATATTCTTTCTGAATCGGAATGCGACTCAATCAATTACCATATAATTTCAGTTTTATGGATTTCGTACATCGCATGTATTCAATAATAATGATAAATAATCATGAAACAGTCCATTCACAACCAGAGTGAAATTTACAACTATGTGAGCATTAAAATAAATAAATAACGCTCATCACAGCCTGTCAATCCATCGATTGACATACAACTAAATCTTGGGAATAGTGTATGTCAAATATCATTCCAATACCCCTGTGGGGTTTTCAAACAACAACAGTTTATTTATTTGTGCAGTTGGGCGATGTGTAAAATTTATCATCCCAATCCATATTATATAAATGGGTGTACATAAACAAATCGTCCGATTTATAAAGGAATATTTATTTTCAGTTCAGGAGAATTTTATGTCGTTCATATATATATATATATATATACATTAAAAATTGTATTTTTAACGATAAAATATTTTATTCAACACTTGAATATTTTATTTAGTTCATTTATACAATAAAAATGATATTTTTATGGTTCAAACATTTTATTCAACACATGAATACAATACAGCCAACATACACAATTCAGTCCAAAAAAAACAACCATGGTTTATACAATAAATAGTGTCGGGTGCTGCTAAGCACTGTCTGCAACCTAGTATATATTTAACTGTAAAATAGTTTGAGTGAGAAAGAGTTCTCACCTTTGGTTTTCGCTCCTTCAGTTTTTATTTGAAGATTTCTGTTCGAATTTGAATTTGCTCCTTTTCTGATCTAGTCAGTTCCATATTGTAGCATTCGCCGCCACGATCGCAACGCAACTGAAATCACTGGATTTTGACCTCGTCTAAAATAGATATTGCATTTCTAAGTTAATACGAAGATTAACACTTAATTAATTTGTACCAATTCAAACCGAAAATAACACCCACCTCCATTTCACGTGACCTCCCCCTTCTTCTTCAAACACGCTTCTTGTAACGACCTGCCCATTTGACCGTCTCAAGTCGGTAATTAAACCAACTCGAACCGTTCAAAATGACAGATTGTTATTGCTTATGAAGTTGAAATATAAATCATCACAGAATCACAGGCACAGAACACAGAGTATCTCACAGCGGAAGTAAATATTGCAAATTCCTTTAAATTTACATAATATCAGAGTATAGAAATATACATACAGCGGAAGAATAAATATAGAATCATACAGGTATTCGATGATGGGCACAACAGAATATGACGTGGTAGATGAACGGCTGGATCTCCATAAATCTCAAGCTCTAACAGATATCTACAAGCTGAAATCCTCGGTCTGACCCGAGCAATTGCAAGAATAAACAACAAAGTACTCGAGTCAGGACTAACATCCTCATATAAGTGAGTTAAATCGAATGAAGTGTTAACTGAAATGTACAGTAACTTAGAGGATGTTTGGGATTCCCGTCCTCTAAGGATCCGTGGAAATAATAAATGTAAAATAATACGCTATTATTGTAATGTCTATTCAGTAAA
>JASFAX010003656.1:0-41849 GCA_030737875.1 Allium sativum
ATAATTTATTTTAGTGCAACAAGCTACTACATGCAAATGCATTAAAAGTGGTTTTGTACGTATTTTACTTGACATAGTTGAATTATTATGCATAGAAATAGTTGTTCGAACATCGACAATGGATATTCTGAAACAATCAAACTCGTCTATTGGTTTACCCTATATCATATGCAACCTAATATGAGAACTGTTACACTTTTCATTTTATATGTTTTCTTCTTGTATAAAGAGGATTAGAGAACCTTCCCTTTAAAATAAAACTTAAGGCTGACCATTTTCCTCCTGTTTTGTGAAAGATTTATTTTGACAATATATGGACTAATCATTTGAGTAATACTTGCATTTTTAATGTAGATGTCTGGCAGAATACATGTGCTTTTACATTGCAATTGCTCATTGTCGAAGCAGTATGGTAGCACAAAAGTTTTCCTGTGATTACTCAGTCCCATTTAATGTCATATTTCATTAGATCATTTACAAATAATGTCACTAAACATAGCTTTGGCTCAACACATGAGTGCGGTTTGTATTTTGACTTTAAGCTTTTAGTAGAAGAGACTCTTTATCGCACATTTCCTCTTTATCACACAATTCAGGTTATAAATTTTATAATTAAAAAAACGCATTTATGGATGGAAGTTCAAGTAATATTTATCAAATTTCATCCTGGTTCTCCAATTTTTTATCGTTATACTTCAAAAATTGAATTTATAACGCGCAAATCGCGACAATCAAAAAGAAATGTGAGTTAACTCTCATGCTTTCTGGAATTCTATGATGTGGTTAAATTAATATAATTAAAATTTACAATTGATATTATAAATTGGTTGATTGGATGCTGAGATGCTATTCGTTTGTTATTGGTTGACATTAATTAAATTTACATCAGTTGAAAGGCATTGGATAAAATTTCTATGTCATATGTTAATATAAAATGTTATAATGAGCTGTGATGTAGTGAAGAACAGGTTGGAGGGATCCAACCGGATTCCTCAAATATTTGGAATGTTGCTTTTTTCTATATTACATATATATATATACATATATATGCATATATATATATATATGATTTGATTGAACCCCAGTGACCGTGAAAATCTTTTTGGATGTTGACCTTGAATTGAAATTCAACGTTGTGATATTAATCATTAAATGGTACTGATTGAGGGATTGGCAGCAAATGGCCTAAAATCCACCTTTTTTGTTAATACGTTATTTACCATCACGCAAATCGACGTATTTAAAGTTATAAAATTATTTTATAACTGAGACAAGGTTTTAGGTTGTATTTTTTATAAAAAGAGAAGTTTCGAAATTGATTGATGTTTATAAATTGGTTTTTATAAAAGAATTTTTAAATGATTATATAATTAGAATTTTTCATTTAATAAGTTTGTAAGCAAATAAAGATGTAATTAACCTACAGGTTAATATTTTAGGATGATTACTTTTATGAAACCAATTAAGTAATATTGCTAGATTAATTATATTATATAACAGGAAGGAGTAATTAGAGTTAGTAAACTAGTTAATTGATGATTTAAAGTTGATTGAGTTTACTGTTAGATTTAAAAAAAGTTATTAAATATATTTTATACTCAATAAAAATTAAAATAGTTAAATAAATGGTTGTTTAAATTTAATTATATTTAATTTACTTTTTAATGAACGATATTTAAGGATTATAAACGTATTTAGTTATTGTTTACTAATATTAATTTCAAAAGGTGATTAACTGATGGATTTTAGTTAATAAAGAAGTAAATTACCTTTACTTCAGAAATTGACGAAGTTAATTATATTTAAACGATTATGTAGCGACCTGGAAATCACCACCCTTCGAATCGACCATAAACTGCACAGATCCGATCCAAAAGTTAGAAATTCTCAAACCGTTATAGGAATACAACACATAAGAACAGAACACAAAAGAACATTTCTTTGCTATTACAACAATTTTATATCAGATACGGAATATACCCGAGTACAATAATCGATACAATGTGGAAAAATAATATTAGAGAATTTAAATTACAATGTAGCGGAAATACAAATACATAAATATAATGTGCAGCGGAAAACACCAACTACCACAGTTGAAAGAAATACACGGATATAAAGCATTCTCGAGTATTGCTCCAGCCGTAATCCGGGATCCCGTCGAATAAATATCTGTAAAACCTAAACTACTAGCTGCTCGTGTGAAAAATATGGTCACCCAGAGTTTAGGTGGAAAAAAATAAACTCCAAGTCAGTCATGGTACTGATGTGAAACTAAAAACAGTTATTACACTTTATTTTAAAGTTGGATAAATCAAGGGACCACGCCGTATGGCACGGAACGAGTTTCCTCCCATGAATACCATAAAACAAAACTCGCAATGCAAAATAAAAGAACAATGAAACTATTATAAGGTCCAGGTCCCACCACATAATGCAACGCAAGCCGGAGGATATAGTTTTACCTTATAATAGCCAAATATGCTTGATACACGGAATTTATCTTTTATTACTATAAGTGCATTGTGTAGAAATCAAATTCAAATATAAATGTATCAATCCTAGACAGCATAGTACCCATCCTCCTCTGTCGCCATATAGGTATACAACTAAAACCGTAATGCTCATATATGAAAGTTGGATTTCCATCATGATGGCTACTGATCTGAAAGATCGATCACGTTAGTGTATATTCCGCGGCTTACGTCTAGGCTTTTGGAAAACGCTGTAATACACATCCGCACTATATCCAGGATTATTAGTAACACCGCGGCTTAGGTCCAGGGCACACCGCTTACTCTATCCTTCTGGGAATCAGGTATAAGCCCTATCCCTTCTAGGTGCGGAGCGACCACACCCAGCTCATCTCGGTCGACCGCGAATCTGCGACAGCCCTAAAAGTTGTCAAATCTCAACCCGTAGGTTGCTCATCCTCATCTCGAAAGTATAGTGATCTAACCATCAGTTCACCATCATATCGGTGTGTGAGGCTCGCGAATTAACGCTACACAAAGCTACGCTATATTAAAGCTATGCTTTGATCATCATCCATCAAGCTCTGCTTTTCAACAAAAGCTTGGGTCTATGCATCTCATCATGCCACATTGTCAATCTATACCATACCGTTGATTTCCACCAATATATAACCTCTAAACTCGTATGTCTCAGAGAAAGGTGTTAAGCAAGAGAATAAATTCTCCGCCACCAAACAGATATATGTTTATCAAAGATCAACTAATACAATACACAATACAATGTCAGACATACAATCCATTTGCAAATCCGTTCTGGGTCTGAATGAAACCGGAGGCACCCTATTCCTCGTCACATATGTCCAATACAGGAGAGAGACCCTCGCATATCTGGTCGATCTTTGAGTACATTTGGACGACCACCACTTATAACCTCGTCTTGGGTTGTACACCCCAATCGAGACATCAACAATAATCCAAATGATGTGAAGATCTGCATTTTCAATCACCATCTTCAATATCTTCGACTTTTTATCATCGTATAAGTTATTAAGAATGGGTTAACCTGGTCTTTCCGAATAACTCGCGTATCTTATAATCAAGTGATATAAAAACACATTGTACACCTCATTTCAATCTAGAATACACTTTTATTCAAATATTCTTATCTTTGGGAAAGGTTCCTATTAATCTTATCAAAGATCATTTCATTTAATCTTATGAAAGGTATCCCTCTCCTAACTCGACTAGCAAATCAATGGTTCCAATCGGCTGCTTGGGTTCCCCCGTGAACCCTTGGATTTTCGTTTGACATGTTTGGACGTCTGTCATCAAGAGCTTCATTTGTTGGAGAGTATTGCGGAATAGAACATTGCATGAGGCGTCACAGTCTACAAGCACCCTTTTGACCATCGCCGGGCCTACTCCAACTGTTTTATAGAAATAAAAGGTGATGAATAGTCGGATTCACACCTTGATTATATAAAACAGCAAAAAGGGTCTACTAAGTGAGATTACAACAAACACCCCACCAAAAGAAAACAAATATATCCCTAACTATACGAACTACGTCCAAAATACCGTATATCAGACCCCGAAAACACATACAAAGAGTTACATATAATATTACGTTAACTTATCATAATACATTTACACCAAATACCAAGTAACAGCAGCACCTAGCATCACCCATCTTCAATGCTCACGTCCTCTAGCTCTATCATGCACCCTTGCTCCGTTACTGTCCATGTACCTCTTGTTTGAAACTCCTGTCCAAGAAAAAACTAATTTAAGAATCAACATGATAATAGAGTTGCCACTTTTCATCTTAAACTTGAATTTTATCAAGATTCTCTCATTCCAAAGTATCCAAGTATAGCAATACAAAATCATTCCTTCCACTAACAGGCAACATTTCACCAATTTTAAATTACCACAAAACAAACGGATCATTGATATAATCTTCCCATGCCAAATCAACATTCAAGAAAACCAGACGTTTTGTCCAGACATAAAATGCAAATTCACATTCCCAAAAAATATTGTTATAATATTCCATCCTACCATCACAAAACACGCACTTCTCTATATAATTCATTCCTTTCCTCCTCAAACTGGCAGTAGTATTCAACTTGCCATGTATCACAATACACATATGAACTCTAACTTTTAAAGGTACTGCTTTGTAATTCCACATAACATCGAAACCCGACCATCCACTACACCATATCAGCCAATTTGGTACACCAGGATGCGGACGTAAACTATGGTTTATAGCCGTATCATATTTGATAGTGCTAAGATCCATATCAAACTACCTTTTGCGATCCGCACCACCCTAAACACCCTAAATCTAACCATCCATCAACAAGTTGCGGATCAGTTAATTTGATATGGATTTTGGCCAAATCGAATGCGTATCATATTGTGCACACCATTAGGCACTCCAAATTAAAATTTTGGTCACTCCCTATTCCCTCTGTTTTACATTAATGGTGACCGAAAACCCAAATTAGGGTTTTCGGTCACCAAATCGTGCCTCCACCTTTCTCTGGAATCTCCCCTACCGACAGAGACGAACAACCCTCTCCTTCGACGCAACAACCCTTATTCCGTAGCCCTCCGTTCACCGCAGGTATGTGTTTCAATTGAACCGTGTTTTGCATGCATGATAGTGGGGACTAGGGAACAAGTTGAAGTCTTTGCGTGTTAGCTGATTGCTACTTTGTGTTAGGTTGTTAGCTGCTTCAATTGAATTGTGTTGTGCTTGCCTGATAGTAGGGATTAGGGAACAAGTTGAAGTCTTTGTGTGTAAGCCGGTTGCTATTTTGTGTTAGTGTGTTAGCTATTTCAATTGAATTGGTATGTATTAGTGTGTTAGCTAGTTGTTATACCCTGAAATCAGAAATGTATGGTACTAGTGTGTTTGCTGGTTGTTAGTGTGTTAGCTATTTCAATTGAATTGAATTGAAACATGTATGGTATAATTTTAGATTGCGGTATATGTATATACATGAAACAAAGAAATAACAAAGAGTTTAACAGGTTTGTTGATATGTTCTTTAGATCACTTGCCACGTTGAATCCGAAATGTAGTAACCACAGTCATGTACAAGTTGTCACTGATTTTTAGTTTAACTATTTAGCAACTAAAAGTTGTCTATTTCTTAAACTGGGCAAATGGATAATTCTATATTTCAATATTTAACCATGATTTCATCGTCATTTGATTGTTTGTTTGCCTTATGTTTGAAATTTAATTTGGATTGTCTTATAACAAGTTTACTCTGTTTTGAGTGTACTGAAAATATTTTAACAGGTTTGTTGAAAATTTTGGTAGATGGATGATTACTAGACTTTCTGGTTAATATTTTAATAGGCGATCCACCAGGTGGATGCATTTTATCTCACGTGTAGGGTCGGGTATCCATGCTTATTAGCTTTATCCAAATGTCGGATGCTGCTGCACTTAACCTTAGTAAAAAGCTGCTTTCACTAGCAACTTTTCCCTTACTTTGTAGCAGAGACTTTAGTGTAAGTTATCTTGCACTACACAGTCTGCTTCAAAGAAACTATAAGTTGCAAGTGAAAGTAGCTTTTTCCAAAGGTTAAGTGAAGGGGCATTCGACATTTGAATAAAGCTAATAAGCATGGATTACTGACCCTGCACATGAGCTAAAATGCATCCACCTGGTGGATCGCCCAGTAAATTCTTAATCAGAAAGTCGAGTATGTGTGTCATCCGACGATGATGATTCGATATCTTTAGACATTGGAGCAGGTATATATTATTTTACACTTATCTCTACGTAGTATCTTACATAAGAATTGAATGGACATGTACTTGTGTGCACATCTTGAATATTCTTTTCGTTTATTTGTTCCTTTTTGTGTGTATAGGAGGATGTTCTGTATGTTAGGGTACGAACTAGCGGTGTTGCAGATGGACTACATTTCAGGTGATTCTTCTTTTGGGTTTGCATTTTTAATGACTATCAATTTTCCACTCCTATGTACAGTTAATTTCATTTAAACGATATGGTCATAGCAAAACCAGTTTACAATGTGTATTCATTCATTTTTGAGACATATACTGATGGACTACACAAACACATGGACGGTGCTCGACTAGTCGCGACTAGCCTACTAATCGAGATCAAACCATCGACACGATGTCTGGACTTGCTTTTTGTATGAATTTAGGCCGCATAGGTAGAAATTAGTCGACTAATCGACTAGTCGATTCGACTAGGTTGTTATTGGTTCCCAGTGAAGTATTTGTACACAAACACACTGATCGACTACCGTTAAATTACACAAACACACTGATCAACTACCGTCAACTATACATCCAACTCTGATTCCCTCAACTATATACCCTACGACATTGATTTTTTATTAGAACCCTTGTTTTTATCACTTTTTCTACCAGAATTAACATTCAATGGCGTATTTTGAACGTACTCTGCTGAATACAGATCTTGTAAAGAAGAGTTCTTGTAAAGAAGAGTTCTTGTATTTCATATTTTGGATTGATTCAATAGCAGGATAAATCTTTAAAAAACAAAACTCAATTAGTTTCATTTTGTATCTGTATTAACATACACTTAGCACCGTATTCATGTTTGCATCTCAGTCACAGTGAGTTACAATGTCGATCTACTGTCCAGCAGTGAAGTATTTGTAACTTGTTTCTTGTATTTTATAGGCAGTCCTGTTGGAGATTATGGTGCTTTTGTGTTGCTGGAACTCAGGCTTCAGGCTATATATCACGATTCAGTTTTGCTGCCAAAGGAAACTTGAACTCCAGGCCGTTGACTATCGCGCTCAATCTTCCCGGCCTCGACTGGAGTTTTATCAGGCTGTTATCTTTTTACCTCATTTTTGTTACTTCGTAATGTGATGAAAATCTTTGATAGTTTCCTTTTATTGTATATGTTTGTATGTACATTGTGTTATGACAAACCTTGTAAAGCTTTGAGTATATATATATATGTATATAAAAATCGTGTTATTCCTGTGTATACTTTATGGTATGTATGCTCTGTGTTATGAGACATATGCGCTACAGTTTCTGTTTTATATATATACACGTATATGATATATATATATATATATATACATGGATATATATATATATCTGTGTGTGTGTGTGCACACACACATATAATTAGACACGGTCGAAGACCGTGTCATATTAGACTTTAGATACGGCTAAAAGCTGTATGTTAATAGATTGAGATACGGTTTGTAGCCGTATCTAATAATTTAACACGCCACTTTTTGATACGACATTTTACCGTGCTTAACAGCTTTAGATACGGCTAAAAATACAGACTAATCAACATATATGGTATAGTGATCTACTCCCACCAAAGTTAAGTAAATCGTACATGCTTCTCACACTGAAAGTTCCTCCAACACCACTAAACTTCCAAACAAATTTATCAACTTCATCACACAATGTAACCCCTTTGTGAAATCTAACCAAACAGCATAATTGATTCAATGCCGAAACAGTAACCACTCTACAAAAAGTAATCCTCCATTTGAAGTTTACAGCCTCCCTATCAAACATGTCTTCAATAGAAAAATCTTTATTACACGCCAAAACAAATAAATCTCCAAATCCAGCTTCCAACGAGATTGGAAGAAGCCATCTGTAACGGCCCGTGTTTTTGCCCGTCAAATATTTAATTTAATTTATTTATTTTAAATATTATATTGGGAATATTAATGGAATTTAATATTTTATTCGTTATTGAAACGAAGTTGAACGTTATAATTTATATATAATATAAATTCGAGCTTGAAAATGGCGTGCAGTTCGTAAATTGTAGTTTTGAACTTCAACTGAGAATACAGGATTCGATATAAGTCGGATTTCTGTGAAACAAGAAACGTTGGGAGCGTGTTGACGATAGCTTTCATATGAAAGAGAAAATCCAGATTTCGTGTTATTGGTTGCGAGTTATGGCTAAATCAAATATTGGAAAAAACGCTGTGGAAATCGTTATTAAAATATCGACCTTTAAAATGACCATTTTGCAAACGATCTCGGATTTTGATGAAATCAGTTTCATTGGGACCGTAGCGTTAAATTATTGCACGGTGTTAAATGGCATGGCAAACCGATGTCGTATATGACCACGGTAGCCATAAACGCCCGTTCATTTTCTATAGCGTGTATTTAAATAAATAAAGAGATATTTGAGTGTAACTTGAACAGACGATCGAATTAGGCCACGAAACCAGTTCCGTTGAGTTCGTATCGTCGATTAGAGTTAGGATAGGTATATAGTTTGTTATTTTTAGAGACCGGATAATTTGGTATTAAAAAGGGTATTGCGGTACGCAGTAAAAATAGCCTACCGGGGAAACAGTCTCAGAATGCGACGAAACTGGTGCCGTTGGGTTCGTATTGAAAAGTTATTATAGGATCTGAAGGTTTCGAGTGGATTTGATTTATCTAGTGATCGTAGAAAAATTAAACGCGTGTTCATTTCTGGTTTTATAAAGGAATTTTTTTCAAACGACCTTGGATTTCGACGAAACTTGTCCCATTGGGTCCGGAATGCCTTTTTACATTAAGACTAGCCTTTTTATCAGTAGACAGAAATCGTTAGTGGTAGTTTCCGCATGTTACTTCGTGTTGAAGTTTCATGAATAATATTTTATTTTATTTTGTCCACTCTGTACACTGAAGTACATGCAGACTCAGAAGAGAACTCAGCTAGCTGGCCTATGTTTTTTTCACATCAAATACGTTTACGTACTAAAATTTAACCATATACTAATGCCTACCCTCAACTGTTCATTCGTAGCCCTTTAAAATTTCAGCCGACAAGTCATGTGAATTTCTTTTCAAACAGCTGTGATGTGCCACAGCTAGCTAAGTCACACGCAGACCTACCAGCAATACCTTGCGCCACAAACCACTGATACCGTAATGACCAAGGCGTTGAACCATATATAAGCAGTTTTATTTTCGTTAAATCCCTATATAAAAACAGTCCTATTCTTCCTCAATTTACTTGCAAATCCAGTATTGAATTCAAAAACCCTTCTGCTACAAAAATATTCCACTCAACGAGATCCAAAATCTGTGCGGTGAAGATGGGTTTTCGAACGCTTGGCTAGCCGGGATCTCCCTTGAAAGCGGCAGCGGTTAGGGGCTCTTTTCAGATGAACGGAGTGGACTGGTGAGGCGGGCCTCAGGGAGGATGACGAGTTAGTTGGGGCGGAGAGTTTGGTCATCGAAGATCGATCTCAAGTGGACAAGAGGAGGTGCGGTGGAGCAATTTTCCCTAAGTGGTGTGTGTTTGAGGCATTTGTTCGGGAGCAGCATGATGTTGGGGACTTCAAAAAGAGAACGTGGGAGTGGTAGACAAAGGAGGGAAGCAGCGAAGTGGGAGCTGGAAACCGGGTTAGCGGTGGCGAAAGGTGTAGGCTACTAGCGGGTTGGGGAAGAATAACGTAGCAGGAAGGATTGTTATATGGGAAGGAGCTGTCACCGCATCTTTTATATGGTATTATTTAATAATACAATTAATGTTAATCATTTTTTAATACGTGGCGTTAAAATGCTGATTAGGAAACAACTTACGTATTACATCACCTGGCGTTCCAATATACAAGTAGTAGCAAAATAAAAAGGAACAGTAATTAATTATGGTTTAAAGCTTTAATAATATTAGTTTTAAAAAGGGGAATTTGGTTTGTTAGAAGGGTGCCCGTCGCAGGGAGGAGAAAGGAAACAATACTATGCACATGCTAAATCATCTATTTAAAACCATAACAAATAGTGAATACACTTTCAACCCAATGTAAATCTGGGTTTTCACAAGCTCTAATTATTGTTGATTTATATTTGGTTCATTAGAACATCGATGCCGGTAAATATTTTAAAACATGCCTAACCACTTTCATAAAATGTCTTATATATAACGATTAAGTAGTGATTGGATAATAATAATGTATTATTTAAGTTTTATAATATTATTTAAATAAATGAGTAATTGTATCATACATATACAGAATCAAATCAAACGAGAAGCATGGAAGCATGTCGATGAGCGCAAGACGATGAAACTGGTCTGATCAAAGTTGGCAGCTATTGGAATTTTAATTAAATTATACGTCAGTTTAATTTAAACGAACGCCGGTTTCAGTGACAAAAAAATCAAGGTGAGTTAAACTCACTCAGTTACCCTTTTTATATTTTATATAAATTGGGTATTTTTATTTTGTGTGCTCTTCTTGCCAATGGTTGACTGCTTTGCTAGTTATCTATTTAACTGTTGATTTAACCGATGAAATTAAACTGTGTTTAATTTCAGTGAAATACCAAATCGTTATTTTAACGATTGGACCCAACGGAGGTAACTCACCCTGTTGGTTATGTTTATTTATAAGCGTGCTTAGTTGTTTGAATTGTTCGGCTATTTGATTGGTGCTAAATGGTTGTTATTTATTATCAGTTGAATGTGATTAATTTGATTTGTTAATTTTGACTGCATGTTCAACATCTGGTTGGTTTAGACTAATAAGTGGGATTGGTTGGGTATTTGGCAAAGTATGGCCTATTAAATCAATTGTTTACAAATGGTGGTTCACCAATAGAGTTGAGATTAAAAATTTATTTTAACCAGAGTTAGATTTTGAATTATAATATTTTGAATAAAAGATATTAAAGAGATAAATAAATATTTTATTTATTTAAGACCTTGATTTGTTATTAATTTATTTTATAAAATAAATGCTGATGATTAATTAGATTTACAAGTAGGAGTATGAGAGGGGAATCGAGTGGTTAAACTTTGATAATTGTTGTGTAAAGGAAATAATCAAAGGGGTTACTTAAATTAATTATATACTTAATAAATTTAAAGTGTGGATTAAATGGAATTGGTTAATAAAATAAATCGAGTTTTTGAGAGAATTAAATCGACCGTTTTGAATTGAGTTTCAAATTAATGTGTGTGGATTAAAATAGTTGGTTAAATATTGTTTAAATTCAAATAAGATTTTAAAGAAGGGATTTGCCATTAATTTAGTTAATAGGGGAATTAACTACTGAGGTAGTTAATGCTTGAAATAGACTATTATTCTAATTAACTTAGAAAATTACTTTGTAATTGAGATGTATTTAAGAAGTAAACGATTTTGGAAAATAAAATCCAAGAGAACGGTGAAAGGAGTTATGAACAGGTTTTATGTTAAACTTGAGTTTTATACCAAAGTTATAAAGAGAATTTTAGGCCAATAAGATAGCTTAGATTAGACGGACCTAATATTTGGGTTAAGTAAAAGAAGATGGGGATAAAAGGATCGATATAGACCAGTGTTATATATACTTGAGGTTCAAAATGGGAAAGCGAAATTTTAGGTTAATGTTACTTAAAATTTGGATTAAGCAAGAAAGGGGAATTGGAATAAGATTCCTAAGTGGGTAATGCTTAAATATATGTTTGAAAGGAGATTGGTAAAACTGATTTTGGGTAAAGAAGTGGGTCGTAGAGTTGTATAACCAAATCCAAATTATAAGGGAAATGGTTTTGAGACTGAAATAGAATAGTGGTTTGATTACAACTTATATTTTTCCAAGGATGAGAACGGTGGTGATCAAGGTCTGAGAGGTAATTAGAATACCCCAACTTGAACAACATTGGGATTATCTGAAGATAGTATTAGTTGGTAATCGTAAGAGACTTTAGTGGGTATGTTTTGAAAATCTAAACAGTGATTTTAGCGCTGTTGTTATAATATATGTTTTGTAAATCTAATATAGCGATTGTAGCGCTTTTGCTATAGTAAATGGGTTGTAAACCTAAACAGCGATTATAGCGCTGTTGTTTTGTAAATCTAAATAGTAATTATAACGCTATTGTTATAACATATGTGCTATAAATTTCTTTGTTAAAACTAATGGATTTCCGAATTTAAAAGATGATTTGAAGGAAGAATTAAGTGGGAAATTGAATATAGTTATTCGAGATAGAATTAGCCAAACATAATTATTCGGCTGAGTTGCCATTTCGTACGACTGCTAGCGTAATTCGCAGGGCTGCAGATAGCCTACGGCGGCCGGATGTTTCCTGAGGGAATCAGACATAACCATTGTGATCGCTGCGATCTAGAGTCAAGCGAATGGAGTTAAGTCGAATATTAGTTAAATAAGTCGAGTTAGTCAGTTAGAATAAACCAGTTAGATTTAATCGATTAGATTTAAATCGAATTAGAGTTATTCAAACATCGTATTTTTGAATATTAAAAGAGTTGGATTTTTTTAATGTAACAAAAGTAAACCAGTTTGTTAAAGGCCAAGTGATGCTAAATACGGAACCAGTGAACCCATTGGAATGTCATGATTGAAACACTGATTATTTTGATAGTTAAATCACCGACTATCAAATCTGTCCAATACGATTGTTGGTACGGAAAGACCGGGATCGAATTTATATTCGAAAACCATTCCGTCCAACAAATACGTGAAGATCTCAGAAGTTGATCGAGATGGAGCATTGAAGACCGTGGATTTTCATAAACGGAAGAACCACTAATATTCTCTGCCTGGCAAGCAGAGATAAGTTGTGATTCTGTCGTGGTTGGAATCTACGGGTTGCAAGGACTTCTCGCTACTGATCCATAGGGTGATTCCTATATTGGATGCAGTAGGAGAGTGCCTTCGGTTCATCCTGTTCCTGGATGACCTATATGGACGGATGTCTGACAGAGTATTTCCAAAGGATCACGTACGTTGATTTCTTCAAATGTGCAATAGTTATTGGCGGAGAAGTGCCGTTCTCTTAGCTTCCAGCTAGTGCATTTTTGTGGACGTCAATTAGTGATATCTGGCGGATCTGACGATGTGGCATTCAAAGTGAATGGTGACCAGATATTCAAAGATAAAATTCTGGCCTCACGCCTCATCAACCGGGAAATGACAAAAATCGGGCAGGCAGCATGGCTATGTGGGTCGCTCCCATTAGGGTGTATAATCAACTATCTAGAGAAAATCCTATTTGCTTCTTAAATCTATGTTTCGATGCTGTCCCTTTTCAGGAGACGGTTGCTGATCCCAACCGTCGGTGATATACATTCGATACACTCAAGCGAAATGAGTGGTCGGTCATGTGAGGGTCGGGTTGCAAGACGTTCTTGTTAAACCCAGTGTATTCGTCTCTAGAGATACACTAGCGGCAGGTGGTCCCACACCTTGTCACAGTTGGAATCCAATCTCCAATAAGCGCCCGCGGTTTTGATTGCATACTATATGTGGAGCGTGAGATGCAAGCGTTCCACTAGATTCTATTTAGACATTATTATAATATCATCAAAGATATTGGTTTCAAAGATGGTTTGGGTTATCGTAAGGTAAAAACCGTCCGTGTTTATGTGTGGATTCGGTCTTACGATTACCCTTTGTTTTTGAAAGATTTTGAACCTTAAAATCAAGTTGGATGATCACCCTTAATACTGTGCGAGTTTATCTCACTCTGGTTCACCAGACTGACCCGGTGTTTTGTAAATGCTCGGGTTAGACCGGGTTGTACAGGTTCAGGTTATCGTCTTCTATGAAGAGACGAGCTGGAAGAGTTCAGATGTATTGTATTATATAGCTTCCATCCCACTGTGTTGTATATGAGGACAGATCTTTATAACTGTCCAGATGTGTGATGCACTCTGATAATGTAAGTATTTCAAAAGCTCTCTTTAAAGATTTATTTCAGTATTATATTTTGTTCCGCTGCGATGTGAAACTCTGTGTGGTGTTGTTCTTCTTCTTCTTCTTCTTCTTCTATTCTTATATTTCTTTCTTTGTTATCTCACCCTCTAAATTCTTTCTAATAACTATCCAGTGTTTCGGTGCTTGGAGGATCGACATGAGATACAGTAGAGGTATTTATGTCGATTTTCAAGGCCGAAATGCCTGGGTCGTTACACCATCGATCTTTCCAAAAAAGAATATTCCTCCTATATTTCACTACAATTTAAATACCAATCTTAAACCAACTCAAGTTACCCATCACTCCCCTCCAAAACACCGAACAATTTGAAAAATCACTATTCCAATCAAAACTTCCATCATAACATGTGCTAATAATCCACTCCTTCCAAAACACACTTCTGCCACTAATCATATATCAAATCCACTTACAAAGCAAGGATGAATTCATATTCGTTAAATTAAGCACACCTAACCCTCCTTCTTCCTTGGATTTACAAACTTGTTGCCAAGAAATGAGACAAGATAAACTAATAGATTCTTTTTGGCCTATTCCAACTATTACAACCATGGGATCTAGAGTGGGTGTTATCACGTCATCTGCATCTTTTTCCTTGAAGACGATGTCCTTATAAGCGATCTTTTACTGCTTAGCAGGAATTGTGTTACTCAAAATCAGTCATCTCTCCTCCTTTGGGACATATTTCAAGGCTCCAACATATCGTTCAATATCCTCCCAACTTCTTCCGGCTGGATGAGGACCTCCTGATATGGTGTTGATCACAGGTCGTTGATTGCTCCGCACCGAAGCTCTATTACTCGGACCTGATTGATCTACGGATGCACCTTGCCCTTGAGGAGCTGGAGCAGAGTTCGGAGCTTGCGGCTTCTTCATGTACTACTGAAGTCTATTCTTCCTAATCCACTCTTCGATCAACTTCTTCAAATGCTTACATCCGTTGGTGTTATGAACTGGCTGATTATGGAATCGACAAAACTTTCCTGACTTAGCTGCGTTGTTGGTTATCCTCATCTGCTTTGACTATGGGTAATCCTCCGCGTCCTTCATTGCGAAATAAATGTTATCAGAGGTATCAGTCAGAGGTGTCAATTCTGCTGAGTCGAAAACATGAAACTTCTTATTACTCTTGTTGCCTTTCCCATCATTGGCTCATGTCTGCCCCTGGGAACTCTTTTAATTGATCTGAATATCAACAATCTTTTGAGCTTCAACAATGCTGCTCCCGCCAACATTCTGACCAGGAGTAGGATCGCCGTCCACCCTAATGTACTCTTCCGCCTTCTTACAGAATTTTTCGAGCATATTTGGTTTATTCATCTTTATCCATCTCCTAAACTCACTCTTCTTATCTACTGCGTCGATTAGAGATAGGATCATGTGTGGCTCCGGATTCCCCACTTCGGACAAAGCAACATTGAATCGATTGAAAAAAGCCATAACAGATTCCCCCGGATTTTGCTCCATCGATGGTAGAGATACAACATCTTTGGACTTTGTATCTTGCAGCCTAAACTACTCTTTGAACTTCTTGGTCAAGTCAGCAAACTGATCTATAGACTTAGTGTAACACCCCACCTCCGCTAGGGTCACTCACAAAGGGAATGCACTAGTTTTGGAGGGGTATTATCGAGATAACATCACAGAATTATCACAAGACAGAACATAAATAAAAAAAAAATTAAGTAAACAGCGGAAGAATTTATGAGCAAAACAGAACTTCATTTTATTCCAAAATAAACCATGTCTCTTACAAACATTTCAAATAACTTCATTACAACTGTCTTGTAATAATAGCAAAAGAAGCAATAACTTAAAAACAGAAAAACAGCTTATTCCCCAAGTGCAGTAAAAGAGGCAGCCATAGCAAACCGTACATGCCGAGCCAAAGCAAGTGATATCCAAGCTAAGAGCTAGTGTTCCCTCCCTGAGAACCTTGGGGGGGGGGGGGGGAACGAAAGAAAAGGAGGCGAAAGGAAAAGGGTCAGTCATAAAGACTGAGTAAGTCCTAGTGACTTTCAGTGTAAAAACGGTTAAAACAACCTGTCATGTATGAACTGGAACTAAACTTAAGAATGGTGTCAAGGTGAACAAGATAGACTAAGGTGATCAGGATAAGTCAAGACAAGTCAAGTAAAGCATCACATGTTCGAGATTCGTTGCATCGACTGTACTAGTATACTAAGCCCATATCACAAGTTAATCACGAAATAAATCCCACGGCCCAATATCTTGAAATGACCCTGAAACGGGGTCTGACCCAAGTACGGGGTCCTACGGAGCGATTATCTAGTCAATCGGCTCCCTACAAGTTCTAGCTCGTCAAGTGTCTGTGTCATACGGCTAATCACGAATGTAGTCATCTGTGCTGGGTCCACCTTCGGGTGTATCAGCCCTAGGGTGTCAACCCCAGACACGATTCAAGATGCATAGATAAATCTACGGATACCCAGTGCCTGCCCCGGAATACGTGCACGACCGTAGTCCACCGAACCTACACTGGCATACCCCACTGCCGTCGTTCACCTCTTACAATCAGCCCAGTAATCGTGCCCCACCCGGCCTAGCCCCAGGGTACCTTGATACATCTAGAGGGTTACTGCTGAAAAGGGTCGTGTCTAGGGTTTCGCCTAACAGATTAGGTCATGTAATTCGTGACCCAACCTGCCTAACCGATTAAGTCGTGTAATTCGTGACTTAATCCTTTTCCAGTCTAGTTGTGTCAAGATGGTTAAGTATGTCATTTAAATTCGTGACTTAACCCGCCTACGTGTCATGTCAAGTTGGCTAAGTGTTGTCGTTTCAAGTTCATGACTTAGCCCTACAAATCGTGTTCAAGTTGGTTAAGTTGTCTTTTCATGTTCATGACTTAACCCTAATTGGCATTAATTGATTCGTTAATGCACCGAACCACTCACATTGGATCCTATTGTTCGTAGCCACTGGATTTGCCGGGCGGTTCCTGGCAGGTTTACGCTACGAACTCAACCCAGCCTCGGGTTTCAAGCACGATGTGACCAACTACCCACATTGGATCCTATTGTTTGTAGCAACCGGATTTGCCGGGCGGTTCCGGGCAGGTTTACACTACAAACTCAACCCAACCTCGAGTTGGCCACTTTCTTGTTTTCTAAAGTCATGCTCATGTTCTTATCAGATTCGTGCTATTTTCATAGCATGTTCATATGTCAATTTCGTGCCCAACTAAGGCATGTTTCAAGTCAAGTTATGGCATGTTCAAGTCGAGTTTTCGTGCAATATTTCATGTTCTACTTATGCCAAATTTCACGGTTTATGATTTTAATCAATTCAAGTTTTTCCTATTCTACCCAATCGTATCCCCAACGTATATAAACGTACTTCGTTCACAAGCATAAACAATTCAAAAGATAAAGGGGAATAGCACCAAACATGTGATAGGCATACGTGACAATTCCAACATCACTTGCATAATAAACAGGCTATAACATATCACATGGTTTCAATACTAGCATGATGATAACTTGGCATAGTAATGGTTCCAACTTAGTTCAACATGATGAATTCAACTTTACATCCTAGGCATAATAATCATTGCGGGCATAATAATGAAACATTAAAGGCATGGTAATTCTAATAGGCATAGTGGATTCCAATTTAGTATTTTTAACATAATGATTCTCATCTAGCATTATAAACATAATGATTCCAACTTTTCATCATGACCTAGCAATTCCCAATTTGTCGTTAGCATGATAGGTGTATTAACATCACAGGCATAGTTTCATTAATATCATAGACATGGTTTAATTAGCATCATAGGCATGGTTTAATCAACATGAGGATTTCAATGAACATAATGATTCCATGGACATGTATTTGTCCAACTTGCAATAAAATTAAGCCCAAGTGATTCGTAACAACATCAACATCATGATAAGTTTAACTTGCAACATTAACATAGCAATATTCCCAAATTTTGATTCAAAGTTAAACAATATAAACATGGATTAATAATAGTTCCTAAATCCGGTTTCAATTCATAGCATGTCCATGTTATTTCAGCGTTTTTGCCTAAAAAGTGACATAGAACTTACAATATGAAACAAGCAATCCAAATCAAAACTTTAAATCAAATAGCCCCAAATCCGTTGTCTAAAGCGTCGTAGTTGTTGTAGCTTCTAGTTGTAGCCTTCAAGAATCATCCTTCGTCTTCTTTAATTTTGTTCTTTGTATTTTTAATTTAGAGTTCTAGGTTTAATGGCGGCTGCATGAGGCTAAAATGAAATAGTATGATTTAAGCTAGGTCTTAGGGTCTTTTTATAGTGTTTAGGATTAGTTTTAGCCATAGGATAAACCCTAGGATAGATCCGAGCCATCTAAAATTGTCACAAGCCCCCAAAACAAGACCCAGGAGCCAAAACAGGTGCACCAGGCAAATTGGTCCGACCTGGGGGGTCGACCCCTGGGCCGACATGGGTGTCGACCCATTGGGGGGGTCGACACTGGTGTCGACCCCTGTGTCGACCCTGCCTGGGGCGGGAAAATTCCCGCCCATTCTGCCTTGGTTGTAATTCGAATCTGAATTCGAATTTGAACTATTTTCGGGCTTGGAATTTTCTGAAAACTTCATTGGGCCATAACTTTGTCATACGGACTCCGTTTTTCGAAAACTCGGACTCTATTTCGCGTATTTTTCCGAGACGAACGCAATGGCACAGCCCGTTTCCCTTGATTCAGATTTTAGAATTTAATTCTGCCTTGATTTACATTATAACATGTTATTAACAATACGGGTTGTTACATTCTCCCCTCCTTAAAGGATTTCGTCCCCGAAATCTCTAAGTTAGGAAGAACGTATCTACCATCCATCATCCATCTACTCAAAACATCATCCACAAGTAACCATTGTCCTTATAAAGATTCTAAATGTTGTATGAACATATGCAAAAGGTGTGTGTATATGTACTTATCTAATGCAAAAATCAGGCGGTTACTGATTCAGTAAACCTCCTTAATGCAAAGTATGTTAGTGAAATGAGTCCATATGTATGCAAATTCCTAACATAATTTATAATCTCTACATGAGTGCACATAACATTCATTCATATGCAACATCCACGTGATAGCACAACAAGTTTCATCCATGAATAAGCATAAACACTCATGCATATGCAACATGAAAGTGTGTGAGCCGATCTTAGTGCCTAATGTGTATCATGCATCCACGAGTATCCACTTGCAACCACTTGCAACCATCAATCATAACATGTTTCAAATACATGTTTCATCCAAAGGGTTTCTACCTAAGGTTCTCATGACACGATTACGAGATAACAAGATAAAACAAAGCATCTAGAAAAAGAAGTTAAAGATGCACCCCCGGAAGGTCCGGCCTGCTTCTTAGGGCAGTCCTTGCTGATGTGTCTAGTCTCCCCACAATGAAAACATTCACCTTGCTTTCTTTTCCTCTTTCTACAATCCTTGGCTATGTGCCCTTCCGTACCACAGAAATTGCATTTCCTTTTATCACGTGAGTTGTCGTTCTTGCCTCCTTTCTCGGGGTCTACCTTCTTATTCTGAGAATCATTGGGCTTGACCTCTTTCTTGCCCTTCTTATCTTCCTCATACAGTAGGGCCATATCCAACAAGCTTTCAAAGGTCGCCCCCATGGGCACATGAGTCATGGCCAAACCATGTAGTGGCTCGTTCAAGCCTCGTGCAAAACGTAGTGCCTTTTTCTGAGGAGTGTTAACTAACTCCAATCCGAAGCGAGCAAGCTGATTGAAACGGTTCACGTGTTCTTTAACTGTCATATTTCCTTGTTTAAGGGCCAGAAACCGTTCCATTTGGAGACTCTCCTCTGCCGATGACAAGAACTTAAGCCCAAATCTCCCTCTAAAGTCCGCCCAAGTCTCAATGGGCCTAGTAGCGTTGGTGACTTCCCACCAATAAGAAGCTTCCACTTTCATGAGCCACGCCGCCAACTGTACTTTCCTATTGTCCTCTACCTCAAGATAACAAAGAAGTCTTCGGTTTCCTTCAACCAATTCCGTGCCTCAACAAAAGACTCAGTTCCTAGGAAATCCTTTCCACCCATGGCCTTAAAGTCCTTGCATATCTTTGAAAAAGCGGTTTCTCGCGGAGGTTGAGGAGGATGAGGATTGGCTGGGCCTGCCACAATAGTCTGAGCCTCGAGGAAACGACGGAACCAAGTGGGTATATTGACCCCCTCGGGAAGATTAAGGTCGTCGGCCATGATAAGCTGAAAATGAAAAAGGAAAAGATTCAAACAAGGAAACAAAGATAGTGCTAATGGCTTTGGGGAACAAAATTTTCTTGAAAATTTGTTTCTTTGTAAATGGTTTTGAAAAAAAAAATTCAAAAGGTTTTCAATACTTTTGCCCAGTCTTGGTAACCTTCTGCTCTGATACCAAGTGTAACACCCCACCTCCGCTAGGGTCACTCACAAAGGGAATGCACTAGTTTTGGAGGGGTATTATCAAGATAACATCACAGAATTATCATAAAACAGAACATAAATAAATAAATAAAATTTAAGTAAACAACGGAAGAATTTATGAGCAAAACAGAACTTCATTTTATTCCAAAATAAACCATGTCTCTTACAAACATTTCAAATAACTTCATTACAACTGTCTTGTAATAATAGCAAAAGAAGCAATAACTTAAAAACAGAAAAACAGCTTATTCCCCAAGTGCAGTAAAAGAGGCAGCCATAGCAAACCGTACATGCCGAGCCAAAGCAAGTGATATCCAAGCTAAGAGCTAGTGTTCCCTCCCTGAGAACCTGGGGGGGGGGGGGAACGAAAGAAAAGGAGGCGAAAGGAAAAGGGTCAGTCATAAAGACTGAGTAAGTCCTAGTGACTTTCAGTGTAAAAACGGTTAAAACAACCTGTCATGTATGAACTGGAACTAAACTTAAGAATGGTGTCAAGGTGAACAAGATAGACTAAGGTGATCAGGATAAGTCAAGACAAGTCAAGTAAAGCATCACATGTTCGAGATTCGTTGCATCGACTGTACTAGTATACTAAGCCCATATCACAAGTTAATCACGAAATAAATCCCACGGCCCAATATCTTGAAATGACCCTGAAACGGGGTCTGACCCAAGTACGGGGTCCTACGGAGCGATTATCTAGTCGATCGGCTCCCTACAAGTTCTAGCTCGTCAAGTGTCCGTGTCATACGGCTAATCACGAATGTAGTCACCTGTGCTGGGTCCACCTTCGGGTGTATCAGCCCTAGGGTGTCAACCCCTGACACGATTCAAGATGCACAGATAAATCTATGGATACCCAGTGCCTGCCCCGGAATACGTGCACGACCGTAGTCCACCGAACCTACACTGGCATACCCCACTGCCGTCGTTCACCTCTTACAATCAACCCAGTAATCGTGCCCCACCCGGCCTAGCCCCAGGGTACCTTGATACATCTAGAGGGTTACTGGTGAAAAGGGTCGTGTCTAGGGTTTCGCCTAACAGATTAGGTCATGTAATTCGTGACCCAACCCGCCTAACCGATTAAGTCATGTAATTCGTGACTTAATTGTTTTCCAGTCTAGTTGTGTCAAGTTGGTTAAGTATGTCATTTAAATTCGTGACTTAACCCGCCTACGTGTCATGTCAAGTTGGCTAAGTGTTGTCGTTTCAAGTTCATGACTTAGCCCTACAAATCGTGTTCAAGTTGGTTAAGTTGTCTTTTCATGTTCATGACTTAACCCTAATTTGCATTAATTGATTCGTTAATGCCCCGAACCACTCACATTGGATCCTATTGTTCGTAGCCACTGGATTTGCCAGGCGGTTCCGGGCAGGTTTACGCTACGAACTCAACCCAGCCTCGGGTTTCAAGCGCGATGTGACCAACTACCCACATTGGATCCTATTGTTTGTGGCAACTGGATTTGCCGGGCGGTTCCGAGCAGGTTTACACTACAAACTCAACCCAACCTCGAGTTGGCCACTTTCTTGTTTTCTAAAGTCATGCTCATGTTCTTATCAGATTCGTGCTATTTTCATAGCATGTTCATAAGTCAATTTCGTGCCCAACTAAGGCATGTTTCAAGTCAAGTTATGGCATGTTTAAGTCGAGTTTTCGTGCCATATTTCATGTTCTACTTATGCCAAATTTCACGGTTTATGATTATAATCAATTCAAGTTTTTCCTATTCTACCCAATCGTATCCCCAACGTATATAAACATACTTCGTTCACAAGCATAAACAATTCAAGATATAAAGGGGAATAACACCAAACATGTGATAGGCATACGTGACAATTCCAACATCACTTGCATAATAAACAGGCTATAACATATCACATGGTTTCAATACTAGCATGATGATAACTTGGCATAGTAATGGTTCCAACTTAGTTCAACATGATGAATTCAACTTTACATCCTAGGCATAATAATCATTGCGGGCATAATAATGAAACATTAAAGGCATGGTAATTCTAATAGGCATAGTGGATTCCAATTTAGTATTTTTAACATAATGATTCTCATCTAGCATTATAAACATAATGATTCCAACTTTTCATCATGACCTAGCAATTCCCAATTTGTCATTAGCATGATAGGTATATTAACATCACAGGCATAGTTTCATTAATATCATAGACATGATTTAATTAGCATCATAGGCATGGTTTAATCAACATGAGGATTTCAATGAACATAATGATTCCATGGACATGTATTTGTCCAACTTGCAATAAAATTAAGCCCAAGTGATTCGTAACAACATCAACATCATGATAAGTTTAACTTGCAACATTAACATAGCAATATTCCCAAATTTTGATTCAAAGTTAAACAATATAAACATGGATTAATAATAGTTCCTAAATCCGGTTTCAATTCATAGCATGTCCATGTTATTTCAGCGTTTTTGCCTAAAAAGTGACATAGAACTTACAATATGAAACAAGCAATCCAAATCAAATAGCCCCAAATCCGTTGTCTAAAGCGTCGTAGTTGTTGTAGCTTCTAGTTGTAGCCTTCAAGAATCATCCTTCGTCCTCTTTAATTTTGTTCTTTGTATTTTTAATTTAGAGTTCTAAGTTTAATGGCGGCTGCATGAGGCTAAAATGAAATAGTATGATTTAAGCTAGGTCTTAGGGTCTTTTTATAGTGTTTAGGATTAGTTTTAGCCATAGGATAAACCCTAAGATAGATCTGAGCCATCTAAAATCGTCACAAGCCCCCAAAACAAGACCCAGGAGCCAAAACAGGTGCACCAGGCAAATTGGTCCGACTGGGGGGGTCGACCCCTGGGTCGACATGGGTGTCGACCCATGGGTCGACATGGGTGTCGACCCATTGGGGGGGTCGACACTGGTGTCGACCCCTGTGTCGACCCTGCCTGGGGCGGGAAAATTCCCGCCCATTCTGCCTTGGTTGTAATTCGAATCTGAATTCGAATTTGAACTATTTTCGGGCTTGGAATTTTCTGAAAACTTCATTGGGCCATAACTTGGTCATACGGACTCCGTTTTTCGAAAACTCGGACTCTATTTCGCGTATTTTTCCGAGACGAACGCAATGGCACAGCCCGTTTCCCTTGATTCAGATTTTAGAATTTAATTCTGCCTTGATTTACATTATAACATGTTATTAACAATACGGGTTGTTACACTTAGGCGACAACTTCGTAAACCACAACGATGCCACACCCTCCGAGTAAAGAGGAAAGTATAAGCATTTGATCTCGTCTGTCGCCTTTGTTGTGTTCATGTGCCATTCATACTTGTACAGAAAGGAGTTAGGATCCGAAGTTCCGTTGTAGGGAGGCAAAGTAGGATGACTGGAATTTTTCGAGAACTCTGCTTTACAGATTCTTTCGGTGATCGGATTTTTGCTGGGAGAAAAATCTAATTCCCTTTCAACGTCATTGCGAGCCATGCTATCTTTCATGATTTATTTTATCATGTCCTAGATATACTCCTTAGTGTTGTGTTGTTCCGCAGGGCAGACTTTAATCTCTTTGTCGGATGCTCGTCTTGGCCAGCGATCGCGGCTAGAGGATCGACGTCTTTTACCACCACTATGGGGAGGTGCCCCCTTGGCGGGACTAGCAACCTTGCAATTAGTATTTCGATCGGAATGATTTCTAGCCTTTGGCTTTGAGTCTTCAACATTAGCTTCGTCCTTATCACTCAACCAATCAACATCTTCCACGTCATCATTGCGATTATGATCAAAATCTGATGAATTCACATTCTCCTTAAAGTCGACGTGGACTCCTTGAGGTGCTGGATCGGTTTGAGCGGCAATAAGAGCAATCAACTTGTCCATCAAAGCCTGATTAGAGGCTTCCATTTGTTGGTTCAGATGATTTCATGATGATTGGGAGGTTGAATCGGAGCTTGAAAGAGGTTTAGCAGAGGTTTAGATGGTTTGGAGTTGTTGAGAAATGAAAATGGCAACACTTCGTGGTTCCAAAATCGATCTCTTGAATGTGGGAAATGATGGGGTATTTATAGGTGTGGAAGTGGAGTGAGAGGCTGAAAATAGTATGCGTACCTAATCGGGTCGTTTTAACGACCTGACCCCTAAGGTCGTGACCGACGTAGCTTGAGCCGTGTGCTCCAAGAAACGATCTGGCTCCTCAGGTCATTGGACGGCCTGTTACGTGTGTTAGCGACCTGAAATTATCATATAAGAGGACGACCTGCCTTTTTGGGTACATAGGAACGACCTAATGCTTCCTTATACACGAGAACGACCTGATGCTTCCTTATACACGGGAACGACCTGGTATTGAACATCTCTAGGCTCTGAACGACCTGGGGATTAACGACCTAAATCAACTCATGTATGAACGACCTAACTGTAGTGGGCTGGCTTTGGCCGACCTGATAGTGAACTCGTGAAACAACGACCTAAGTCACGCGACCTGACCTTGGCAGATCTCGACCCATCGTGTATGAACTTAGTGCATTCTTTGTGAGCCATATTTTTATGGGTTAACATTTTCCCTTCGGAGCCTGTGTTATTGGAAAATAATATGGGCTTCGAACTATACATCTTGACATTATTTTGATGAGTCGAGTAATCAATGTATGTACATGATAATTGAATCACTTGGGTCTTCATAAGAAGCGAACTCGGCTCGTCTGTGATCGTTTAAACACCATCTTACCATCTCGTCTTTGATCGTTTGAATTTCGTACCCCAAGAAATATAAATTAAAAACAAATAAAAGCAAGCAAACACATGAGATTTATAGTGTTATATAAGTGATGTGTAGATATTATAAATAAATGGTTATGTGTTATGTAAGTGATTGCACTAATGATTGTAAGTGTAAATAGTCATGTTAAGGACACTAAAGTGTCGTAAATGCTATCTATCAGATATTCAAATATTGAAAAGGGATTCAGGGGATCGTAAGTGTATATGAAATGATAAAAGGTTGAAAAGTGATATTATTGTAACTAGTGGATGTTTTTGCAAACGTTGTTTCAAATACTCGAAATGTGATTAAAAGTGGTTCGTGAATGAGATTACGGATAAATGGAATTGAAATGTGAGCATAGACTTGTAAGTTTAATGTAAAACCAATATATAGTATTGGATTTGCTTATGAACACGCGTGGAAAGACTACAGTAAAATGAAGGCTGTGTTTGGTTTGCACTTTTTAGTTTTCACCCACACTAAAATGCAAACGAACAGTAAAATAATAGGACATTTGGTCTATATTTTACAAATTGTGAAGTGAGGACATGTTAAATAATCATTCCCTTAGTAATTTTTTAAAGAAATAAAAAATGAAACCCCCCCCCCCCTCTCGCTACCTCGACCGTTTTTGCAATGACATTAACAAATAAATACGGAGACGGTTTAGTCTACAAAAGCGCAGAAGCATTGTGCGCGCCTGAATCCAAACTCAGTAATTATAACATAGTAAAGATAATAATAGCGTTCATTTCCACATTTGGCTGCTCTCTATATTTGCTCATGAACACACGTGGAAAGACTACAGTAAAATGAAATATCTGGAACAAAATAGAAGAGCCACACAACAACACGAAAGCAGGTATCCCATTTACCAACAAATGCTCACCAAATTCACACAACTTTATACAACTGCTATCAGCATACACAAATCCACTTAGACACATTTATTTCCCCATCAAGGCAGATACCGCTTCGCCTTGTTCAGAGCCGGCCCTGGGCATAGGCCCCCAGGCTGCCGCAAGTCCCGGGATGAAAACAGAACAAATGAGACATCACCAACCCACAAAATTCACTATAACAGCGCTACATAAATGTAAAACAATTTATAATTTCTATTCTAAGGCTGCATAAATTGGGACGAACAAAGATACACATCAGACCAAACTAATCCAAAATGCTCCACTGGGTGCTTGCAAGAACAACTGTGCCACAAAGTAATTGCAGTAAATTAATGTATTTTGACAGAAACCCACATTATCTAACTTAATCAACACGACAGATAACACATCCTTAAATTAGGCATTACTTGTTAATACAAGATGGGCACAAAAAGGATGATAAGTAGTAATTATTCATAGAACAAGGAGCTGTAAGTTTGATCTCACTATATGTTTTGACAGATCATCGGTCACTTGTTTCCGGGTAGACTCGTCTATCTTACACGTGCGGTACGTCCACTTGTTGCCTCCATAACTTATTTTTATTTTCGAGTTCAAGGTCATAAACTCAAGTACAACAGCGTTATTAAGCAAATATCTCGCTAAATCCAGTGCGCTTGGTTTATCGTAAACTCCAGCAATCTCGACATCTTTCAGGTGATGATGGAGATTTATTGAAGGTTTATAAGAATCTCTTTTGAAATAACTACTCATAAATCTTATCTGCATGCAGAAAACAATCAATACCTCATTAAACAAGGAAGTTATATGTACTCTCTACAGTAGATGGGAAGCATTCAATACGTACGTAAAAGCAAGGAGGTCAGAACGATAAGAGGGGGGGAAAAAATCTTACTGCCAAGTAAAATCTTTGCAGTTGAGGAGAAGCATTCAATATATGTGTGAAAGCGAGGAGATCAAACCCATGTGGACAAAGTAAGAACAACTCCAGTTCTTTAAGATTGCCGAACCTGGTCAGTTGTGCAGGTACATATTGCTGCACACAAAACAACAAACAGGAACTTGTTATAATTTACAAACTAACGTCAGAGCATGATCAGCATGCAAAGTTGCAAGGTCATGTACCACAACATAGTGCACATCTATTGACAGTGATTGAAGATTAGGGAGGCCTTCTGCAGCTTTATATAGTATATAATTTGTGGTATTGCTCTGCAAATTAACAGATTTAAGAGACAACTTGGCAAGGCAAGGAACATCGTCGTACTCGAACAAAACCCCTTGGGTAGAACTACCAATGTAGATAAACTCAGTAAGACGGTTCAGTGTAGAAAGAAAAACTTGGCTTAAATCGGCAATGCGAAAGCTAGCATTCTTAAGGATGAATGACCTCAAGCAAGTAAAATTTCTGCGAATAAATAACGTACTTGGTAGAATGCATTTACTCAGTCTCAACCGCTCTAGGTTTTTGCATCCTACAGAGATGTTATCGATGTCCCTTTGACGCAATCTTAAAAATCTCAAGTCAAGGGTTGTCAAGGAATTGAGACAATTTACAGAATTCGGAGAAGGTATCAACATACATGATTTAAGGCGCAATATCTTTAATGGGGAAGACTCACCCTGGGAAAGAAGGTGAAAAGGAAAGTTATATTGCTCACAATTTATGGAGAAACGAATAAAGTTGAGGTCAATTTTTGTGGTCTGCATCTCAACAACAAAGCTGATCCACCTGTCAATATAGCTGGCAGATTCGTTCCCAAAGAAGTAGCACACCTTAAAAGAGTTAATTTTTGGGCCTCTATATGCCTGTAAAAACTGATCAACTGCTTCTGCAAATTTACAACTTCCCTCCAGTAAGTGCAGATTTTGTAAAAGGGATGATCTATTATAGTTGATCCCAAACATGGTAAGAAGATCAAAATTAAGTTCGAAGTTAAAACAGATATATCTCCATCTACATGATAAGATCCTCGTCTTAACAGCATCCTTCATATTTAAATGAGAGAGAATGCATGACAGTACATCGTCCGGCATAGCACTAATATGATCATATGATTTTGGTTTTCTGATAGAGTTTGCCTGTCGACAGTCAGGAAAAAAAAAAGCGTCTTGTTAGCATATTGAGTAATACATATAACTAGTTCCGTAGACATTCTTGACTTTTCTAGAATTCATGATTCAAACAATGTTGGCATCATGTCAAGTTGACATACCTTTTCTGTAGTTGTAGTACGTAACCTTACAAGTTTGCTGGAGTATGAGCAGCGCCGAACAAGAATACCACGGATAACTGCAGCGAGTAAAGTTTGAAAGAGATCAAAACACATCCACCATGCATTAACTAGATTAGAGACTCCAAATGACACAAATTTTACTAATTACCTGACTGAATCACTATTGATGCATTGGTAACATCAACATAATCCTGACTATACATGACCTGAAATGGGTATGATCTGAAAAGGGAAAAAAGAGCAAATGAAACTTATTCATACCTAACGCAACTCAGTTGTAAACAATTGCAAATCTACTGCAAGGATAACGATAGTTAGGAACCTTTATTAATATAAAGCACTGCCAACCAAAACAGACAAAATGGCAATTCAAGCAGTAGACATCAATAGCTTAGAGCACAAGGTCTAAAGAAAAAAGGGAAAAAAAGGTAATGTTCCTAAATGACCATATTTCACATGAGGTTTTTTCCAGTTTGCATCTGAAAATTAAAATTATGCGGGGATCTCCTTTGTTATTAGAGTAAAATAGCAACAGGAAGAATGGAATGAGCTTTCTTCACCGTTGGTCAACAATAAAAAAGATAAATGTATCATTCAGAGCATGATATCACCATTTTCATTCGTTCAAGTAAATCATTCAAATTTTAAGTTATGTAGACAGATCTCAATACCTTATTCTTGGACCACAAGTCCCAAGAAAGAAGAAGATGCGAAATGAAGGGGATGGAATTGACAAGAGGGAGAAGTTTGTGAATTTGGAGAAAATATAAAAGCAAATGAAAACGTGAATAAAAAAAATCAGGTTGCTTGAAAAAAATGAAAAAATAGGTAAAGAAAGGAATGCATAATAACTTTCCTAAGATAATTAATTAGATAAATTAATTGTGGCTGACTCAGCGTGAAATGATATAATTAGAATATAAACTAAAGATAATTGTAGATTATAAATGGAAAGGGGAGACAGTAAAATAAGATGAAGGTGGTAAATGAGAAAGTAATGGTAGATAGAAGTTTAATAGGAACGATACCTGAATTGGAAAACAAGAGATAATTATAATATAAATCAAATAAATGAGCGACCAATAATTAATATCCTTAACCACTATATACAAATTTATACTCATCTGTTCTTTTATATATTCTTTTCCATATAAACATAAACATACATTTCTCTTTTTGAAACCATAGATTACGTTTATTTTCAATTTCTCTTCAAAAGAATTCCAATTAATTTCAACATTATATTCTAAAATAGATTACAATTACTAGGATGATAATAAAAGGTTATATTCTAATTATACTAATAATTCAAACATATTTCAAAATTATGATATACAAACAATAGGTAAGAATTCTAATTTAATAATCTTTTCAATTACCGCAACCAACATATCTAAGATACATATCTGTATTGTTAAAATTTACTATGATAAATGTTACACTTATTATCCTAATTCAACCAATGTCATTAATAGGATTCTAGGTATGTATTTATTTTGGAAAAGTTTCTCTTTAGTTGATTGCTCAGAAATAAGGTAATAATTAGGAAATTTTGTGCGTTGATTAAATAAACACTTTTTTTCCCCTCAAAATTGAAGTAAACAATCCATTGAGTAATTAAAAAGGTAATTTAGTATTTATTTCTAATTCAAAAATCAAAAGGGAATAATTAATACCTTCCAGAAAATTTCCTTTTGTTATACTTAGTTGAACATTAGGATTGTTTGTTTACTTATTTAAACATTGTTTAATACCATATCTACTTAGTGTTTTATTCAGTGATAGCATTATGGAAATTTTATTATGGAATCTGTAGTTTAACAATCGATCCAATTTATTTAAATTAGACTAAACACATGAAATCTAAATTCAAATTCAAATTCAAATTCAAAATTAAAGTTTATAAGTTTAATGTCAAAACTGTTTTATATCATTTACAGCTACTAGTATTACCGAACAACGATGGGAAAACCGACCGTTAATAATTTCAATATAAAATAAAAAACAATTTGTTAAAAACTATTTTAAATAGGAATTTAATGGAAAAAGTATAACATATTATAAGTGAACGTATAAATCCAATCTCACTATGAATTGTATAGATAAAACAACACATGACGGGGTTTTTACGCATAAGGACAAAGTCAACCAAAAATTTATCGATAAGGACAATCAACAAAAAATTTAACCTTAAGGACAATTTTTAGTGCAAAACAGAGAATTCAGGGGCCCACTATCATTTCATACTTTACACTAAACTTTGTACTTTTGGCTAATTTTTTTGCCTCTTGTCCTTTTGACATAATTGTTTTTCTTTTTGTCCTTCACACTATTTTCCTGTTTTTTATTTTTAATTATTAAATTTGCTAAGGTGTTCTTCCTACTCAAGAGTTAGTTGTATAAATCAATCATTTTTGAAACGGCCCATCCTATTGTCCTTCGGTGAACTTTAATTATCCATTCAAAATTAGTTTAAAACAAATTTCAGTGGAGATTTATTGGTAGTCCCCTTAAAATCAAAGTTGTAACAATAATTTACAAAAAAATTACTCGTATTTATGGAGTAAGTTTGAAGTTTTATGGAAGCGAAAAAAGATAAGCAAATAGGAATTAAAACAGGTAACCAATTCGTAAAATTTTGCAAGAAGTAATGTATATATACCAGGAAATTAAAAAGTCAACTAACGAAGTATTCAGTGAGAACAAAAAAGATGCAACATATATTTTATTGAACAAACTTGGTCCTAGGACTCTCAACTTTCCAGATTACAATTAATAACTAAGAGAACGGAATTTTCAGTATATTTTTGTAGATTGACATAATATTGCAGCATGCGGCAACACACTTGTTTATCCACTGCTTCTTCTACTTGTTATTGTTGTACTTCCGTTTACATGCATTTGCATTTGATCAAGGGATTTTGCTTTCATGTAAGAGCCAAAAAAGAATAGACCTGCATATGATGTTAAAATATATTATTATGAAATACATAACAAAACAACACTCTGTACTGGTCAGTATTAAGATGTATGAAAGTGAATATCATTTAAATTACCATTTTACAATATGATCATAATTTTGTATTTCTTTGATTGTTCAAATACTAAAATCCACAATAAAAGGAATTCACTTTAATGCTCAGTTATAAAATCCATAATTCTACCAAATAAATGTGCAAATTAGTGGTTAAATTATAGAAACTGCAACCTATAAAAATTAATCAAGATAAAAAAAAATCAAAGCTGAAATGATTCTGCCCCAATAAAGTTAATATAAATTTATGCAACAAAACTTGTACAATGAACGCAGTTTTCCTCAATCATGTGCTATTTCCCAAAAGAAGCCCATACAATCAATTAAATGAACATACGATACGAGCAATTTTTATTTGACAAACATCTCTGTGCTACTTTTTAATACTACACACTTATGACCAAGTAACTAAATTAAGCAATTATACACTGGTAGGGACATAAATCATTCTTGTTTAAAATTTCAAAGAAGCCATCAAATAATATTAAACTCACAATACACTATTGATTGACTGGATTCCAATGCCTCTACAACAGGCAAAAAAAAAAAAAAAAAAAAAAAAGGCAGAAAAAAGTATTAATTACAAAAAGTCAAAGAATTTTTGTGTGTTCACTTCAGCCGTAAATAGCCTTCGCCATATATATTAAATAAAGTATTATAATTTACAAACTGACAACTAATAAAAAAAATGCAACAATCATAAAAATCACTCACCTTCATAACAGCATCTCCAGATATACAACACAACCTATCTTTAACCTCTTCCTCTACGGCATCAAACTCTTAGTAGGTGCTCCGGTCTCTCCATAATACTGCTCCCCTGTCTCAACGCCCTTTATTTTGTTTAACATAAGCAAATCCTAGCATAACCAGCGATTAAGTCAATGATGAACACGGCACAATCAGTTTGAGATGTTCCAGTAATATTCTTGATAAAATCACGATGCCCAAGAGCATCAATGGCAGTGTAGCAATACTTGGTGGCTCAAACTTTGACAAGGCGCAATATCAATATTCAATAGTGATGCCTCTTTCAGGCTCTACCTTCAGCTTGTCTAGAACCCTCGCGTACTTGAAGGACCTTTTGTTCATCTTATTTGCTTCCTTCTCGAACCTTTCGATCACACGCTTGTCAATACCACCTAGTTTTTGTAGATGAGATGGCCAGTGGAAGTTGACCTCCCGGAGTCAACATGACCAATGACCACAAGACTTATATGAAGCTTCTCTTTTCCCATGGTAAGTGATTAGCAGTTAAAAAAGAACACAATATTGTCAGTTTCAAGCACTATTATCTTAAATGTTAACTAAATCAAGACAGCAGGCAAGTTGTAATACATTACAGACGAATCCAAGATTAATCAATTTGAATCACATGACAATAAGACATATGTTTTACAATATTAACCTGAAAAAACATCCAGACATATTAATCAATGTACAATGAGACCCCTTTTAATTTTAAGTTTCAGAAAACTTTTAAATTTCGATTCCTTTTTGAAAAGGCTAGCATGAAGGCTAGAAAAAAAATCTAAAATAAATGCATATATACCTGTCCTCTTCAGATGGTTTTTTGGCAAGTAATACATGAATTTTATAAACAAGCTAGTTTAACAACGTCAAGTTTGATATACAGGTATACGGGTAGACAAGATAAGAATGTGTTTAATTTTAAGCTATGTATCCAATTATTATTGGAGTTTTTTTTTTCTCATGGCATAGATCTACCAAAATGGCTAAACTGTCAACTGAAGGGCCTGTAAAGCCTACATGTTATACAAGCATACTCAATCGTGCATATCATATTAGTGTACAACGAAATAGTACTATATATTCTGGTGCAAGCCATGCCTAACAGTGCATCTAGCAGTGAGGTTCCTTTATATAATCAAAATTTGAGCATAACACATGCATAGCAATTAGAAACCTATCTAATTGACTGATTTTCATTCCTTCTTTTACTATTTCAAATTACTTTCTTATAATGTATTTTTCAGAAAGAAAAATAAAACGTACCTTCAACTCTATCAAACTTAAACTCAAAAAATCAAATCCAACTTCGATAGCAATGGGTGCTTAAAAGGTCTAAATGCTTTTGCTATGGTACATAACAACCGACTTCAAGAGGTCTTGGAAAAATTAAGAAGATCCTATCCTCATATCATGATCATATATGCTGATTATTACCATGCCTTCTTAAACATGTTTCAATCCGCTTCGTCTCTTTGTATGATTTTCTTTATCGTTATATTAAGTTTTGTTCATACCCGATATAATTACATATAAAATTGTTTTGCTGATGTTTTATGTTGAACAGGGTTTGAAGGAAATCATGTTGTGGAAGCGGTGGCGAGTACAACTTTTGTTTATCAGTAGCAGTACAAAAAAATTATTTATTTACATAAGGGCCTAAATGCAAGAAGCAACATACAAATCATATGTTTCATTTTAGATCCCAAATCCTTTTACGCCCGAACCGACTTTCTTTCTTGCGAAACCCTTGATGCCCTAATTCTCCCAATCCTCAAATCCATCTCTTCCACAACTAAAAAGACAAAGATTGACGCGGAGGAAGAAAGGAGGCGATGTTACGAGAACAGATGCACGTGAATGGTTGGCTGCAGTGCGGTAGCATAAGACGCACAACCTGAATGTGGAGCTCTAGCAAGACAACATGGGTCTGGTTTTTGTGCGGTAGTAGAGAAAGGAGGGGGTGGCTGACTTCTTCGGTGGCGGTCCTCTGAAGGGCTTAGGTAAGTGAAATCATTGCATTATGCAATTCGTATTAGTTACATGGATGATACAATATTGATAAATTTGGTTTCATAATTTTTGTAGATATGCTATATATGTGTATGTCACACACTCTTAGTTGAACCAGCATTGATTGTTTTGGATGAAGTGATTTTTTTGTCTGTTGTTGTTAGTTAGTAAACATTTTTTGTTATGGATTGAGTATCAATTGCTTGGTAAATGACGAGTATTTATCTCTCTCTGTTTATGTATCCAGACATAATATAGACAATGATTGATTAAATATGAATTTATTAATTCTTGAGTTTGTTGGCTTTGTTGTTGATTCATTATGTATTCCATGTAAATGATATTTATCGTAGAAAAAATAGCATATGCGTGTGTGGGTATGTGTGTGTAATTTAAATGTAGCTTGATTAGATTCATTTTCAAATATTGATTTGTTGAATATAAAAAAATTTAATAAGCGAATATTCAGATCTAGTTTATTTAGTCTATGTATATTGTGAATATATTTTAAAGACAAAAATTGGCTGGTATTTATTCTAAAACTTGAGTTAAAGATTATTGCTAACGACTAATTTATTATGAAGTAGGAATATATTTTTCTGTATTGAAATAATATTCTGTTTATTTGCGAATTACATGTTTGCTTATTTTGTCATTTCTCTGCTGCTAGCTGGTCAGTTTTGCTTTTTCATTTTTCATTTTTGTATGTATATATATTGAGTTATTGGATTGCAAAGAGCGAATGAAGTTGTTTATTCTGTCATTTATCTGTTGTTCTTCTCCCTGACGGTTGCTTAAATATTTATTTGAACTCGATTTTCTCAATGTTAACCATGACATTATCAACTGGGTGGTGCAATAATAATCAAGCAAAGTATTAGGAACTGTCAGCACAAGAATTATGAAACACAGTTATTGAATTATTTTGCTTAATTGCATGTAAGCTTCAAATATTTAATTTATGATGATAAACTATATATTCATAAATCTGGAAATAACGCATCAGTATACATTAGAAAAGACATTCTTTTGTACACGTGCACTGCACATAAGCTGTTATATATGTATGCTGTTCTTTTTATTGTACCCATCAGCAAACCACCATCCTCTTTTGAGTTTGGACTTTTAAGTCTACAAGGCTGATGTAGTTATTTTACTCCTGACCTAGACGAAATTAGTTGCAAATAATATTAGAGGTCAACTTGATAGAGTTGGATGAATACAACACAAATTTGATTCTAAGCTATTCCTAGAAAGATAGATGGGCTTGTTTGCAGTTTGACCTGAAAATTATAGGGAGGGTACATGCTGAAATAAAACTGCTGAGGGCTCATGCTCGCTAGCTGCTTCTAGTTCAGCTACTACTTTCAGTAGCTTGCTTGTATTTAGTATATGATATTCATCTGTTTCTTTGACATAACAAATATCTTGTGAAGAGATGTTTGTTTATATCACCTGTGTTCAGTTTATATAATCCAGACATTGTGATATCCTAGTTAGGTACACAACTTTATGGGTAAAAACACACAAGTGTTAAACTTGAAATTCTGTTACTTTTGTGTACAAAATCTAATTCCTATGCTTAAGTTTCATATAAGCTGAAAAAGTTCTCACGTTTTGTTCTCTCTGTTATGCCAACTAGTTGCAGAAGGCTTTAGCAATTGATGATTTTACAAATCCTGATCCCTACAAACTTTTCTTGTAGATCTCTTTCAAGCCCATAAAATCATTAGAATTTCGCTTAAAATGTTTCTAAAATTGTTAGCAATCTTGTCTTTAATTAATAACCAAATTTGCTTAGGCATTTAGTGATGCCTTTATTAAAAGTGTACTTCTGAATAAGCCAATTTGTTCCTTTACTGAGATTAGGATACAATGTTTTTGATAATGTTAATTGATATTAGGATAATTGAGTTGTTGCATGCAAATGGAAATGGAACCAAACTCGTGGACACCTACCTTTTCCTTTTCGTTCTCCATTTATCCAACATGTGTTGCAAATTGCAATCGAGATTCAAAATTCTGTTTTTCTTTCCGATTATAGGTGTTTTTAATATCCCTGTTTCTGTTTCAGATATTTCGGAAGTTTAGCTTAAATTTCGGTATATTTTCCTATTTAAATTGTTAAATGTGATAATAAATATCTGGCATGATCACAAAATTGATGTGTATCATGTAAACATCATATGTATACTCTTTTATTAAACATATAAACATGATATGTATCAATTGGTGATGTTACGTATGTATACTCTTTTATTAACTTACAATTTTATTTCAGTTGGTAAAATTCACACTATAAATTTGGAATCATAAATATGTAGCTTCTTAATTTTTGTAACCGTTTGTATTTTGGTTTAACGAAACAAAAATGATTGTTGTAATTTTTTTATCATGTTGTTTTATTGATAATGAAATTATTAGTTATAGCTGTGTATAGCCATATTTGGTCTTGGTTCACAATGTCTCCTTATGTACCAACCAATTCATATATCTTTCCACTATGCAATAAGAAATTCCAAAAATATTGGCTTTCTATTTTATTACTATAGTCAATGTCATGCTGTAAAGTAATATATTTTGTTGAATATCTTATTATGTTTTTCTTCGACTAATGATGTAAATATAACTGCATGTAATCTATTGCTTTAGTTTTACCAATCGCCTTTCAATATGCCGATCGAATCTAGTGGTTGAAATTTGGGTTTAACACCCTGTTTTAGGTAAAATCTATTCGTTTCAAATCCATTCAACTACTTCAAGTTTGTTACCAACTGTGGTTACAATGTATGTCTAAAATATAATCCAAATGCATGTTCGTTATTTTTATTACGTACATGGTACGGTCAAATGATTCATATGAGGATAGTGTTCTAACTCTATTCTATCCAACTTTACTCTATTGGATATATTCAATTAACTTGCATGCTATTCGCTAACCCTTTCAAATTCTTATTCTAAATCCATTGGCTATGTCAAAATTAATTATATTTACTAAAAATGCTATTGAATAATTTTTGTATAGTTTAGGTAACTACTTTGCACTTCCACTTTAGATGACACCAGTGATCGGTTTATTTCATCACTCCTAGAATGGAAATGATTAGTTATAAAATTGATTTAGATATTTATTCCACAAATTCAACACAAAAGTTGTTTAGTACTTCAATTACATATGTGTTTATTGCATGCTTGCTAGGAGAATTAAGATAAGCATTTTTTTTTTTTTTTTGGCAATTGCTTACATGATCTTTTATTCTTAGAATTTTTTTTCTTGAGAAGTATTAATTAATTGTTCTAATAATCACAAGAAATACCGGACTCCGCTTTAAATGAGTTCATTTGCCAATGTTAGCAACTAATAGTATCCTTTTTGTTTGGTTTATTTCTTAACTACCAATTTTAGTTTTCTAATGGTGAATAGACTTCAATTTATGCACCTAAGTTTTATGCATAAATTCTAGTTATTTTACAACATAATTTATTTATTTTTCCTATTTTTGTAAATGTTGAATAGACCTACTGGACTACAGTAATTATGCTATAAAGAAAAATATTGGACATAGTATCGCTCTTATTTAAGATTAAATAAGTATAACACAAATGCTTACTATTGTGGCTTTGTTGTTTCATATATCATAATCTGGGTATTTTAATTTTTTTTGATCTATTTTATTTCTAGTTTATCCATATGTTGAGTAAACTTTAATTGATGAGGTAATTGTTAATGTAAGATATCTTCAATAGAAAAATGCTAGAAGTTTACAGTAATTAATTCACCAAATTAAGATTTAATTCATGTTGCAATAACTATAGTGTCTTTTATAGCTAGAAATATATTGTACGAAAGTTAATATTGTCTAGTCTATGCGTTTAAGATATTATGTTTCATAGCAAGAAATATATTGTATGGTGTGACCATTTTTTTTCTCACTTGAATAATTTAAATTTTTTTGTAACGTTTTGTAACGACTTAAAAATTTCGATGTTTAAAATATAAAGTAAATTAAGTATTTAACGTTCATAATCGAAATTTATATTTGAAATTTTACTTAGAATTTGGAAGTCTAGTTTATTTCAATTTGGTTTTGAATTAATCTGGTATGTATAAATCTAATTTCGATATTTGAATGTTATAGACTTAAATTTAATTTTATAATATTATTAATACATGGTTTTAAATTTATTTCCAATAAATGACAATTTATGATAGGATGAATGATGATTTATAACAAAGGAAAAGTTTGTCAAATTGTATGTATGTTTGAAATCATTAAATTTGAACAATTGTTTATAAAAGGAAATTTAGTAGTCGAATCCTTGATTTGTTTAAAGACTTATTACATGAACAAATACGATAATCAATATTTAAATCAACATTTTAATTTAATTCATTAAAAGAAATTGTAAAGAAATTAAATGTCAACGATATATATAGCATATGTTTAACTAGCGTAGTTAATGAAATTTATGTTAACATTTATAATAATAAATAAAGAAGAAAACAAGCAAAACATAAAAACACATGCAAATGTAATTTAATGTACTCTTCACGTTCTAGTAGTGTTCCTTGGCTACATTCACTACTTTCATTTTCTAATTCCAAGTCCTATTAATCTTCCTCTTGAGACTTAAATGTCTTAAGAATTTATTTATATAATAAATAGCTAACGTATTTGGAAGCTTAGAAACGTAAAAGCTAAAAGCCATTTCATAATCATCTGATGTGTGTATATTTAGATCCTCACTTTCTCTTCTTTCTCTCTCCGCCTTATTTCTTTAACACGCTCACGTTGCTGTTTCATTTTCTCAAATCCCCTCTTTCATTCATACTAACGCCATCTTACCATTCCCAAAAAAAAAAAAAAAAAAAAAAAAAAAATTACTTTGAAACGTTGCAGCAAATCTAAACGGACATCAATTGGAACACATGTATATAAAAGATAGAACGTTGGCTGCACCTTCTTCAAATTATTTCAGATCTGTACAAAAAAAAAAATCCTCTTTCACTATATCAGTTCTTTCCCAAATTTTAGAATCCGATCATGGCCTCCCAAAATGGAATTCACTCCTCCAACCAAATCGAAATCAAATCGTTGTCCTCCTCCTTTTTAATCACTACCGTCTCATGCGAAGTCCGTCCCTCTCACCAACTGAAAGTTGTTGCTTTTCTCTGTCCACCAATTCGCCACAGAGTGCTGGCCTTGTTCGCATCGTCCCTCCTCGGCCCTCAATCAAACCCGAACCGTAGTTGTGACTTCCTCCCAAAATTCGTTCCGCCATCGTCCGTCACTGCAGCAGCATCTTCCTCCTTACGCAAGGTAGAAGATGTAGCCTGACTCAATGCCATTCCAGTAAGCCAAACAGCGTCGTTGCTTCCTTCGTTGTCCGCAACCACGATTAAATGTAAGTTTTTCTTACGATTAAACCTGTTTCAAGTCAACATTTCGGATTCACCAAGTATAATTAGTCAATGCTTGTTGCTTGCTATCAAATTGTTGGTTGCCTTGGTTATTTCAGTCCCTTATGGTTGAGTTTCCATTCTGAATGTTTGTGTCTAGCTGACTGCATGTATATGTTGTATATTCCGATTGTTTGCACACACTGTTTCGACCATTGTGGGTTGTCCCCTGTTAAGTGTATATTCACACACTATTGGTTGAGGTCTTAGTTCTATGCATGTTATATGCATGCAATGTATTGCTGATTTGCTACTTATTTTGGATAGCTGTCATGCTTTGTCCATAGTGTTAATCCCATCGTCAACTGACAACTTACTGATTGGTATACTGTTATTATCATTTGTGCGATACTGGGTGGTTCCATCATTGACACTGTTTAGGAGAAATACTACAAGATCATGCACTTTCCTTCATTTACATATCATGAATATCTATACTGCATATTTAGTATATGATTAGTAACCCAATAGTGTTCTCATTGGTGTGTGTAAAAATGTGTACATGTGAAGGTTAGGATGACTGTAGCAAAAATTGGAAGCTTGTAGTGTTCTAGTATATATATGAGTTGCTATGTACATGCATGTTTATAGTCTTGAATATGTAAATTAGTTTATGCTCACAGTAGCAAATTTTCATCCATTCTTACTACATACATCCTTTGTAGTGCATGCTTTGACCATTAACTTGCCTGTGTTTGGGAATATTTTTTAGCCAAATATATAAGTATGAAAAAAAAAAAAAAAAAAATCTGTAGCATTCTCTTGTGCATATAGACCCATATGGACCCGAGTACCGCTTTTGGACAGGCCCTTTCCACTGCACTTCCTTTTATGTTGTCACATAAGTTTCGGTTGTATGTTACTTTTTTTTTTAATATATATACTAGTTTTTCTCCTCACACATGTAACGACATCCGCACTCTTTACTTTGCTGTGCTCCATGATATTCGGCAGTTTAAATGGAATTTTATACTAGAATTTTTAATAAATTATTTGGATTAACTGAATATATTATGTGATTATCGAAGTTTGCTAACTTGAAATAAGTTTAATCCTGACTCGGGTGTTTTGTGTATTTTGCATGGGACACTCGGGTCAGATCCTAAGTGTTCCAAATTTAGAGTTTTCATCTGCATATCTGGAGAGGATCGTAAAGACGCAAGACGCATTTGTGCACGTAAGGCCCGACAAAACCGTAAAGTTTATTTAAAAATTCATGTAATGTACTTATAAAATCTTCCGTTGTATGAATATTTTCTACAACTCTGATATTATTTATATAAAAATTTCTTCCGCTGCAAATATTGTGTCTGTGATTCCGTGTTTATTCTGTTTAAACTTGATAAGCTAAATAATAATCTGTCTTTTGGAACGTTTTGAGTTGGTTTAAATACCGACTTAAAGCGGTCAAAAAGGCGGGTTGTTACAGTTGGTATCAGAACTGGTTAGAGAATGTGATAGGGGGTTCTCGCTTGGCTGTTTGGTGGCGAGCAGGAGACTCTTACCCCTACACATCCCAATGGGAAGATTGGGTTGGTTGTTGCAGTCGAGAGGCTGGCCGTAAAATCAGTTCTGAGGTATCACTGTATGTCACGGTGGGAGGTTAGCCCACTGCCTGATGGTTGCAAAGCCTAGGGTTGTTACAGTTGGTATCAGAGCTTTGGTTTGACAAAGCTTAGCTTATCGGGTTTAAAAACTCATTAGAGATAGAGTAGCAATACTCTAGAATGAGTGGAATTATCACAAGAATCACTGTTGAGAGAGCGTATTTTGAAAATATGAATTATCTTTAAATTTAATAAATATTTTTGAAAAGCGTAATTATTTTGAAATAAAATCTTTGACTAGAGTTTTTGTGTATTTTATCGACGTCGAAGTTGGACTGTCAAGTATATACGGATTTTGAATATACGCCTAGCTAACGTATATACAAAGTCCAATATATACGAGACCGATATAGAATCACATTCTAGTCGCTTGGAAATAATTCTGGGGATGTTCGCGACATCACTGGCATTCATTTTTGAGTTTCGAAAATGGGATG
>JASFAX010003657.1:0-41848 GCA_030737875.1 Allium sativum
AATTTGTTGCATCTTGGCTTCAAACTCTTTTGAAAGAATTTTGTATGCTTTTAATCTCAACTTGTCGGATTCTTTGATCTCTAACTCGCCAAATTATGAAATATTGAGCACTTAAGAGCTTGTTGGTGATGATTTGAACTCAAACATGCTTTTTTTTTGCTATGCCATGTTCTATAATAACAAAATAATCCATGTTTTTGGGCTAATATTTTGTTATTGACTGCCTATATCGACAATAGATTAGTCAGTTAATTTTTTTTAATTTTGCCGAATTTTTATTTTGAATTGAATGATGTGTCTATACAAAACTGCTTTATCCAACGGTTTATAACCTATCGAATATTATATGCACAAACACGATACTCTAATTTGAATTCGCGTTGATGCTTAAGATCAACTAATCGATACAAGCCGATTATGGATTTCAAGCGCCATTATTTTAACGACTTATATGATGGTATACGACATTTCACATTTGGGAAATATGTATCTGTGATTTATTTTCTTCTTCCTTTTGGAAAAGCCTTGGATATTTGTGCCCCTGTCTGGGAGGTCTTTATCCTTCACTGTGGGAAGTATTTTGGCCTTTGTTGTGAAAAGGAATCTTGGTGCTCAATGTTCGTCTTCTTTGTCGATCAGTTCTAACATTAGACACTCAATTGGATGCTCCTACTACAGAGAAGTTGTCATTTCTATGAAAAGGACTTTTGTTGTTACGCCCTCGCTTGGGAAGAGCTTTGAATTTCATGCCTCTGCTTGGGCCGAAATCTAACACTTGTCGCGTTTGGGGTATTCAGACACTATGCGAGTGAACTGGTTAATGTCTAACACTCGTCGCATCTGAAATATTCAGACACTTCACGAGTTAATTGGTAAGATCCAACATTTGTCGCATCTGAGGTATTCAGACACTACGTGAGTTAATTGGTTAAGATCCAACACCCGTCGCATCTGAGATATTCAGACACTACGCAAGTTCATTGGTTAATGTCCAACACCCGTTGCATCTGAGATATACAGACACTACGCAAGTTGATTGGTTAATGTCCAACACCCGTCGCATCTGAGATATTCATACACTACGCAAGTTGATTGGTTAATGTCCAACATTGTCGCATCTGAGATATTCAGACACTACGCAAGTTAACTGGTTAAGATCCAACACTCGTCGCATCTGAGATATTCAAATACTACGCGAGTTAATTGGTTAATGTCTGACACCCATCGCATCTGAGATGTTCAGACACTACGCGAGTTAATTGGTTAATGTCCAATACCTGTCGCATCTGAGATATTTAGACCCTAAGCAAGTTAATTAGTTAATGTCCAACACTTGTCGCATCTGAGATATTCAGACACTACGCAAGTTGATTGGTTAATGTCCAACACTTGTCGCATCTGAGATATTCAGACACTACGCAAGTTGATTGGTTAAGGTCCAACACTTGTCGCATCTGAGATATTCAGACATTACGCAAGTTAATTGGTTAAGGTCCAATGCTTGTCGCATCTGAGATATTCAGACACTACGCAAGATAATTGGTTAAGTTTCAACACTTGTCGCATCTGAGATATTCAGACACTACGCAAGTTAATTGGTTAAGGTCCAACACTTGTCGCATCTGAGATATTCAGACACTATGCAAGTTAATTGGTTAAGGTCCAACACTTGTTGCCTCTGAGATATTCTGACATTACGCAAGTTGATTGGTTAAGGTTCAACACTTGTTGCATCTGACATATTCAGACACTACGCAAGTTAATTGGTTAAGGTCCAACACATGTCGCATCTGAGATATTCAAACACTACGCAAGTTCATTGGTTAAGGTCCAACACTTGTCGCATCTGAGATATTCAGACACTTCGCAAGTTCATTGGTTAAGGTCCAACACTTGTCGCATCTGAGATATTCAGACACTACGCAAGTTGATTTGTTAATGTCCAAAACTTGTCGCATCTGAGATATTCAGACAGTACACAAGTTGATTGGTTAATGTCCAACACTTGTCGCATCTGAGATATTCAGACACTACGCAAGTTGATTGGTTAATATCCAACACTTGTTGCATCTGAGGTATTCAGACACTACACAAGTTGATTGGTTAATGTCCAACACTTGTAGCATCTGAGATATTCAGACACTACGCAAGTTGATTGGTTAATGTCCAACACTTGTCGCATCTTAGATATTCAAACACTACGCAAGTTGATTGGTTAATGTCCAACACTTGTCGCATCTGAGATATTCAGACACTACGATAGTTGATTGGTTAATGTCCAACACTTGTCGCATTTGAGATATTCAGACACTGCGCAAGTTGATTAGTTAATGTCCAATACTTGTCGCATCTGAGATATTCAGACACTACGCAATTTGATTGGTTAATGTCCAACACCCATCGCAATTGAGATATTCAAACACTATGCGAGTTAATTGGACGGATGTTGTATCGTTTCCCGGGGATAGCACCAATTCCTTTGTCGGGCGCTTGACTTGGCGGGCTATCTCAATTTAGGAAATGGGGCTTTAAACCTCTCATTTGGGGAAGTGCCCCTTCGACGAAAGCTGCAACCCTCTCGCTTGTTTGTCGTGGCGCTTGCTCGTTGTTTGAATCTTTGCGGTTCTTTCCATTCACTTTCCATGGCGATGCTTTTCAATTTTTGCATTTGTGCATGTTGATATTTACAGCCTTTGGCGCTTGAACTAGTGTTGTTGGGATTGCTATGTTTCGTCAGATTCTAAAGGAACAAGCGCTTGACAGGCAGCCTGCAATACGAAATCACCTTTAAGCAAATTTTGAATTAACGCAAATTTTGCAAGCAAGAGATTTACACAAGCAGGTATGCTTTCAGTAGTAGATATGATATTCTATTACAATCGCTCCTTTACTAAGGGAGGTTTATATTTGTAAAAGAAAGTATATCAATTTTTCGTTAGCACTGAGTAGTACTTTTATGCAGAATGTTGACACAAACGGTCGTTATTCTAGATTCTTGGTATTGAGACTCCGTTAAGGGTTGACGATTTGTAGATGCCATCTAGAAAGTTTTGACTAATGACACATGACCCCTTCTAGTTAGGCTCAAATACTCCAACGCTAGCCTTTACTGAGCTTTGGTATGGAAGTACCTGGCGATCATTGGATAAATAGGAATTTTAATTCCATAGGAGTCATTGCTTCTGTTGGACTGTACTCCTGAGCATTCACATAGCTTTGCATCTTCTTCCAGCTTTTATCAGCTGAGCAAGAACTATTTGCTATTGGAGCCTTTCCATCTGAGCCCAGTTGATCGATGGGTATGTTTTGCGTCTGGGTAGTTAGAAGAGAATTTATTGCATGCGATTTCTTAACATATTGTTGCAGCTTGTCCCTTCTAACCAACATCTCAATTGAGCTTTTTAGATGACTACAATTATTGGTATCATGGCTAGGCTGATTATGATAGTGCCAAAAACTTCCAGACATCGGTGCTTTATCACCTATCCTTACTGGTTTTGGTTTCGCATATTCTTCAGAATGCTTCGTTATAAGATAGATATTTTCAGGGGTGTCATTCAAAGGCGTTAGTTCTGGTGGGTTAAAAAGGTGATTTTTCTTATATTTTTTATTGCTCTTTCCATCGTTGGCGCGTTTTTTTCCCCTAAGTATTTTTCTGATTGTCCTCCAAATTGACGGGAAATAAAGGTTCCTCGGGCTCAACTTCCTCTTGGCCACGGTAAAAACACTTCCCATTGTGAAAACCCGAAGCATAGGAATATGCATTTCCTTCCAAACTAATATTTGTTAGGCGATTCGTAAAATCGGCTTGATTGGCTTTGAGAACATAAAGCTAGTTCAAAAACACCTCATTTGAAGCATCGATTTTTAGATATAAACTAGCCATAGTAATGTCGAACTCTTCTCGAGATACAGTATCCCTCGGAACTTGGCCAATAGTCGGATTATTAGTTTGAGAAGCGGTAGAGACGTCGTCATCTTCATCACGACCAACATGGACCTTTTGAGGGGCTGGATTTGGTCGAGCATTGAGAACCGCATCTAACTGGTCCACGAAAGCCTTAGCAGAACAATCCATCAGTTGGTTTAAATTGGTGATAACGGCGTTTAACTCGTGTAACAACCCGGAATTTGGGGCCAATTTAAAATTTTCATTTTAGAGATTTTAAAGGTGTTTAAATAGTTGAAATGAATTATTTTAAATAAAAATGAGTAGAAATTTATTTTGATTGAATTTAATGCGAATATATTTAATTTAAATACAAAAGGAATTAGAAAAGGACGGTAGTTTGAAAAGTCAAACCTGAACTTTGACTTACTACACAGAATGCAGAATAAACCGGATTTTGGTAAAGCCAAAAATATTTAAATCTGTTAATGAATATCTTTCTAACGAATCTGAAAAATCAAAGTTTCATAGCGGGAATCAAAAGTTATGACCAAATGAATTTTCAGAAAGGTCGCTATAGAGAATATATCGCCCTTGAAAATCGACATTTTGCGTTCGACCTCGGAATTCGACGAAACCACTTTTGTTGGATCCGGGATGTAAAATTATTGCTAGGTTTCAAATTTCATGATTTTTGAAGCTAGTATGTGAGCGTGGCAAAAGAAACTGTGTTTTGTCAATTTCGGTCAAAATTAATTGACTGAAAAATAGTCATTTTTCAAACAGTCTCAGTATTAGACGAAATAAATTTTGTTAGAACCGTATCATCATAAGAAAGCCAAAAATAATTTTTCTAAGTTAGTATGTGGCCCCGGTGAAATTACAAAGTAAGTTCGAATTTAATATTAAAAAAATTAATTTGAAAATAAAAGAAAACATACTGTAACTTCAGAATTGGACTTCGGCAATAGCGCCATCGCGTTCAGAGGACGTCAAAACGTATTGTTCGACAGTCGTTGGGGTCCGTTTGGAGATCGTACAGAAAAACCCTAATTTCTAGAATTAATTAAATTAAAAATAAAATAAAAATACGGCCCAAATACAGTATAAATACCCGTACACAGTACCTTCTTCTTCCCGATGGATTCAGCCGCAACAAACCCATAAGCTTCGAAACTTTGAATTCCGATTTCTCCTTCAATTCTCAACGGAATTCTTTGCCATTGGGCTACTTTCGAAGAGATTCTCGTGCTCTTCCATCTCCGACAAGAATCAGACCCCCTCGTCACCTGAAACCGCCGCCCCGATCCCCTAAAGTGGCCGCCGTCGCACCCCTTTGGGCCCCACCTGAGGCGTGCGCAACCTCCCCCCTTCCCGGCGTTCAGGCGCCTCTCCACCCCCTTCGACCTCCAGCAATCAGTTTCTGAAAATATCAACTATAGCTCCAGAAAATCAAGATCAAAGTTTTGAACAAAAGGGTATGAATTTCATTTCAGTTTTGCCACGCTTTTAAGTGTCGCAGTGATAGTTGTTAAAAGTGTTTTCTAATTTATACATATGAACTTCAAATTGAAATATTTCAGATCTGAAATCACCGTGACTTCGAACACGAGATCTGATCGAGTTTGGACCTTCATTTCAGTCCCGAGCAATGTGAGAATTTATTTTTAATTAAATTTAATTAATTTAATTATTATTCTTGCGTTATGTGAAGTTGAAAGTCAAATACCGATGGATCTGCGATGAATGTTACCATAGGTTATGGATTCGAATTGTTTGGGATGTTATGATTTTAGATCCGTTATTTTCAATCATAGATCTGTTAACTTAAATTATAGATCGGTAGGAAAAATTAGATTTTTACCTTGTTTAAATTTGTTGAAGTATGACTTGCGGATATGAATCATGTATAAATATATCATCTTGTGCTTGTTATGAAATTTACATTATTTTAATGTGAATTAAAGTAGGAATTTACATCGTATGAAAATTACATTATTTTAATGTGAATTAAAGTAGGAATTTACATCATATGAAATTTACATTATTTTAATGTGAATTAAAATAGGAATTTACATCGTATGAAATTTACATTATTTTAATGTGAATTAAAGTAGGAACTTACGATGTAATAAATTTACATTTTTATAATGTTAATATAAAGTAGAATTTGACATAAGATTAAATTTACATTTTTTTATGTTAATAAGAAGTAGGAATTTACGATGTAATGAATTTACATTTTTATAATGTTAATATAAAGTAGAGCTTGCATGTAAATTAAATTTACATTTTTATATGTAAATAAGATGTAAAAATTTGACATGAAATAAAATTTACATTTTTAGGATGTAAATATAAAGTAGATTTTGCATAGTAAAGAAAATTACAATTTTACATGGTAAATAAAGAATGAGAATTAGCACGTATGTTAAAAATTACATTTTTCTATGTAATTAACATGTGAATTTACATCGTATGTTAAAATTTACATTTTTATATGTAAATTATATAGGAAATTACACCATATGTTAAAAATTACATTTTTCTATGTAATTAACATGTGAATTTACATCGTATGTTAAAATTTACATTTTATATGTAAATTATATAGGAAATTACACCGTATGTTAAAAATTACATGTTTCTATGTAATTAACATGTGAATTTACATCGTATGTTAAAATTTACATTTTTATATGTAAATTATATAGGGAATTACACCGTATGTTAAAATTTACATTTTTATATGTAAATTATATAGGGAATTACACCGTATGTTAAAAATTACATTTTTCTATGTAATTAACATGCGAATTTACATCGTATGTTAAAATTTACATTTTTATATGTAAATTATATAGGGAATTACACCGTATGTTAAAATTTACATTTTTCTATGTAATTAACATGTGAATTTACATCGTATGTTAAAATTTACATTTTTATATGTAAATTATATAGGAAATTACACCATATGTTAAAAATTACATTTTTCTATGTAATTAACATGTGAATTTACATCGTATGTTAAAATTTACATTTTTATATGTAAATTATATAGGAAATTACACCGTATGTTAAAAATTACATTTTTCTATGTAATTAGAATGAGGGTCTGCATTGTAATTAAAAATCATATTTTTACGATGTAAATTAGAAGTAGAGTTTACACTGTAATTAAAAATCATATTTTTACAATGTAAATAAGAAGTAAAGTTTGCATTGTAAATTAATTTACATTTTTAGATGTAATTTAGAATATGATTCTCAATGCAAATATAAGTTACATTTTTAATATTATGTAATTAAGACGAGAAAATACATTAAGGTTAAATTTTACATTTTATATGTAATTTAAAGGTAGGATTTTGCAATGTATCCAGAATTACATTTTTCCATGTAATAGAAAATAGAAATTAAATTTACATTTTTACATGTAAACGAAGAGGACGGTATTTACATTTTTAATATAAGTAAAGAATGAATTTAGGATGTTGTGATATGATCTTCATTTTCAAATGAGTTAAAATTTAATAAGGATCAGTAGTTGTTAGAGCGTTGTTTAAATCAAGCGACGTTATTGCGATTAAACGATTATATATATATAAATATAATTATAATTAAACGAATGGAGCACGGTAGTTCGCGTTTTTGAAAACGTACCTTTGAATGACTATACAAGAAGATCCGACCGTCGGATTTTCTTGAAAACTGAAACCGTTAGAACTGTCTTGGAAAAATCTTTCCAACGATATATATTAAGTTAAGATCCAACGGTTAGATTCTGAGAAATGTAAAAATCAAAATTGGTTGAATGCAGCGCCATAGTCGCTCATTGACTTAAGGCGTCGTTATATAAAAGTTAATTATTTTAAATAATTAAAATAGGAAGTAATCATTATAAAGAGATACGAAGGATTTTAAATATACATATATATATATATATATATATATATATATATATATACGAGGATTATTTGGAAAGTCCGAGTTCTCTCATTCCAAATAATCAAACGACGTTAATGGAAGTATAAAGATGGCGTATGAAGACCGTAAATCTTCCCTCGAATGGACAACGATCGAGGCCCTGATTTGACTTGCTCCCAACTCAAGGGTCATGGTCATTGCCCAAACGTACGTGTTGATTTCACGGGTTTGGCTTTCACTCAGACCCAGAGCATAAGCTAATAAATGGATTGTGTGTCTGACATCATACTCTATCAAATATCATGTTATTGATCTTTTGTCGAATGTATGGATGTTTGGTGGCGGAGAATTTATTCTCTTGCTTAACACCCATTCATATATTTCGGCAAAGGGTTGGTAGTGCGATATGGAGTGATGATGTGGCATGCTAAGATGCATAGGATCAAGGTTTTGTTGAAAAGCAGGCCTTGTGGGATGATCAAAGCATAGCCTGCTTAGGCATAGCTTTGTGTATAACGTGACTTCGCGAGCCTCACACACCGGCGAAGTCTAAAACGGAAGAAGGGAACGCAGGGAGAGCAGCACGTTTCTTTCTAGCTAGAAGTGGTGATTGGACTTTAACACAGCCCAACATTTTACTTATGTGGATGATGGAATGAGGCGCCTCGGATGATAGGTCCTATAGGACTGGGAAACGTGTTGTAACAACCCGTATTTTCAATAACCTGTTATAACATAAATGGACGCAGAATTAAACTGTAAAATCTGAATCAAGGGAAACGGGCTATGCCATTGCGTTCGTCTCGGAAAAATACGCGAAATAGAGTCCGAGTTTTCGAAAATCGGAGTCCGTATGACCAAGATATGGCCTCGCGAAGTTTCACGAAAAATTCCCAAATTAAAGTATACTTAATTAAGTGAAATGTGTTGCGCAGAGAAATATATATATATATATATATATAATTGAAAATTAAATAAATAAATATGCAAAAATGTTCAAAACAGCGAATTGGGAGAGGGGAATAACCGAACCGGCCGATTTTTGAGGTCGACCCAAGCCCGCTGGGTCGACTAGGGGTTAATCCAGGGTGTTTGGCTGTCAACCCGTGGGCCGATTCGCTCAAATGGAGATTTTACATTTGGATGGTTCTCATGGTTCATCTTTAATCTAAAGGCCCTAAATGGTTCCTACACTTGACTTCTTCCCCAAGACATGCTTTGATGGCTTGGATTGAATCTAGGTTTAATCCTATGGCCTAAAACACTTGCCTAATCTATAAATAAGACCCTAACCTATCCTAAATCCTCATTATTCATTCATGCAACTAAACTATGGCAAAATTTTACCTCTCATGGCCTCCACTCTCTTCATAAAATTTCTAAATTGTTTCTATGAGAGATTTTCCATGCATACAAGTGTTTTCAACCTTGTATGAGTGTCATTAGCTTGCATTCAAGTCAAGTTTCTATATTTGCATCATAAAGCAAGGGTTTTGATCACTTTGGCTCAAGGGTTTTTATGTTAGATCTTGCATTTTGGGTCTATTTGATTGCATAAGGGTTTTGTCATATCTTTTGTGCCTTCATAGCAATGTAAGCCCTTTCTCTACTCTTAGATATTAACTATGAAGTTAAATGTTCATGTTGCAAGTTTGGGTTTGATCATTGAGTATGATACATGCTATCATGTCATGCAAGTTTATGAAGTCATTATCTTGATCTTGTGAGCTAAAAGCTACAACCTTTATGTTGAAATGTTGCATTAGGCAACATGAGAACCCTCATAACCTTTATGTCAACTTGCATATGAAGTCATAACCCTTATATGATGATATATGCAAGTTACTAGTCATCATTCCATATCTTTTGTCACCATGATTCGCTTATGTGCCAAGTTTGGGTTTATGCATGTTTTGAGGCTTAAGAATGTAACATGCAAGTTAATGAACACATTTGTGCCTCATTTGCCACCATGATTAACTTGTGGCTTAATATCCATTTTTGTCATGCCTTTGCCAAGTCTCTTCTTTTAATCCATTACGTTGTCGCGAACGTATATGCGAGTTTAAAAGCGTTGGGTTATGTTATGGGTAATTTCTAATGACATGAAAATACAACTTGAAAACATGACTTGAAATATAACATGGAAGTTGACATGTAAGTATGCATAAAAACATAAGCTTGGGAATTTACCTATTAAGTTAGGTCTACCCTTTGGGAATTTACCTATTAAGTTAGGTCTACCCAAATGCTTGAAAACTTGTAACATGTTTTGGGAAACATGATGGACATGACACTTAGATAATATAAGTGTGGCCAACTCGAGGTTGGGTTGAGTTTGCAACGTAAAACTACCCGGAACCGACCGGCCTAACTAGTAGTTGCAAACAATAGGACCCAATGTGAGAAGTTGGTCATGTTGTGCTTGAACCCGAGGTTAGACCAAGTTGTGGTGTAAAGCTACCCGGAACCGACCGGCTTAACTAGTAACCACAACAAAGTCTAATGTGAGAGGTGAAGGTGCATTAAGTAATTAATGCCACATGATAGGGTTAAGTTAATTTGATTAATGACTCTTAACCAAATATGACATGGACAAATGGGTTAAGTAATTTGATTAGGCTAATGATACTTAACAAAACATGACAAGGTTGGGTAGGTTAAGTAACTTGATTTGCCTAATGACACTTAACCATTTTTATATGACTAGTGGATGGGGTTAAGTTAACCAACACTTAATCAATCCAACGCGATAACTTGGTAAGGTTAAGTAAGTTTTCTTAATGACGCTTAACCGAAAAATACAGTTAACGAATGGGGTTAAGATTAGACTCAACTAGTCTAAACATGGAAATCGGATGGGGTTAAGTTAGCCTAGACTTAATTAATCCCACTTGGTAGTTTAATGGGGTTAAGTTAAACACTTAACTAATCTAAACATGATGAATTGATGTGGTTAAGTGACCTATACTTATCCAATCTAACTCGTTAATTTATTGTGGTTAAGTTAACCAATACTTAACCAATATAACGTGAAAACATGATAAGGCTAAGTCACGAATCGCTTGAATACACTTGACCGATTTGACTAAGTAAATTGATAGGGTCAAGTTAATATATACTTAACCAATCTAGAATGATAATTGGACGAGGTTAAGTCGTGAATTGCTTAATATACTTAACCAACTTGAGCATGGTTTGTAGGGTTAAGCCTTGAACTTGGATACTTAGCCAATTTTGACAGGATTTGTAGACGGGTTAAGTCATGAACTTAAGTGACACTTAATCCATTATGTAAACCCTAGTTCTGAGGATTAGGTGGATAACCGTAGTTAACAAGGATAACGGGAACAATGCTAAGTGGTAAACCTTAGTTGAAGAATAACTAAGTAATGATTCTTAGTCAAGGAAATTTAGACCAGTTCATAGATAGATAAGTAACCTGATACGGTAGGTCATCGTTTAAGTATACGAGTAGGAGCAAGTATCTGATTTAGATAAAGGCTCCAGCGAACTGGGTAACGAAGCAGCGGCTTCGGGGAACGTGAGGATATTCTTGGTATCCCTCTATGAGCTGCCAGGTGATTATACTAGGCTCATGAGAGGTTAAGGTCTGCGTTAGAAGAACCAAGAGTATGCCTTGGTTGCTATACGAGCGACCTAAAGACGGGGATGGATAGGGGATAGTCGACGATACACGGTCGTACCCTAGATAGCATTTCGTCAGGCTACCTACCATCTTTGGTCAAGCGTGTACGTACGGAAAGGCAGAGAACACCCAAAAGACCATAATTGCTATCTAATTATGGTTGCGGTAAGGCTTGGATGTGGGTTGGCCAGTGTTGTCTTCTCATACAGGATTTATCCTGTCTTGTCTTTCACTAGTTGAGGGAGTGGTCTCGTGGGACCATAGCCACGTATAGAAAAAAAACAGACCTTAGCATCTGCATCGGCAGATAAATCGAAAGCTCCCGACCGAGTCCTGTATTTCCTGATCTGCCCTGTGACAGGACTCGGATGGCACGATGTGATACATGTGCATACAGTCATGGAAAAACGATTCACGATGAATGCGTGGGAAAAAGGGCGCGGTTGGCGGTTAGCGTAATCCCTAGTGGCCCTAGGTGGTTGAACCCAAACCGAGATACGAAAACGTGCAATAGGTAAGCATAATCCCTAGCAGCCCTAGGTAGCATAAGTCCTAGTTGTACAAACAATAATTCATGTTGGAAGACCCTAGCTAGGTTTAGGGTAACAGTCCAAACCGATCTTAAGGATCATGGAACTATGTTAAAGTAATATAGAATCTCATGGGAAAGCCCGTATGGTCTACGGCAAGGGACTGAACATTTACATGGAATAAAACATACAAGTTGAGTAACTTATATATGCGATATATTAGGTTGACATGGACCATTACACGACTTTTGAGTGAGGGCCATTCTTGGTTAACACATGACACGGTGGGGATACTAGTACGGTAGGTGCAGAGCTAAAATACAGGATAGATATCATGGGGCGTTATACGTGACAGATATCTTGGGGATATTATACTTGATAGAAACCTGACGATGTGATACCTTGTTTTATCTTGACATCGTAATTTATCATGACACCTTAGTTTATCTGAGTTCAGTAGTTCATCCTGTTATTTTGATTTAGCTTATCTATCTTGTTATCATGCTTATGTTCATCTCAGTTTCTCATGTCAGTTAACTTTACTAGTTTTTATGCTAATAGTAGATAGGGCTTACTCAGTCTTTTTGACTGACCCGTTTTGTTTCGCCTCTTTTCTTCCGTTCCCCCCCCCCCCCCCCAGGTTACAGGGAGGAAATACTGTTGTTTAGTTCGGACTTCTTCTGCTTGAAGGTCATCATGGATGGCTTGGACTTTTCTTGGCTAATGGCTACTTTACTGTTTTTACTTGGGGAATAATTTATGAAAATGTCTTTATGCTTCTTTACTGTTGCAAGACAGGTTTTGATGTACTCTGATGTAAAAGGCTTTAGACCTTATTTATTCATGTTATGAAAGTTTGATTTTACTTCCGCTATTTTATATGTTCTGTCTTGTGATATTTCTGTGCATGTTTACCAATAATGCCCCTCTAAAGCTAGTGCATTCCTTTGCGAGTGACCCTAGCGGAGGCGGGGTGTTACACGTGGTATCAGAGCAGAAGGTTACCAGACTGGGCAAAAGATTTTAAAGACCTTCTGAAAACTATTTGAAAAAAAAAACCGTTTACAAAGAAGCATTTTTCAAGAAAATTTTCATTTAAAAGAAAAAGGCTATTCCCCAAAGGCCATTAGCACTATCCTTGTTTCCTTAATTGAGTCTCTTTTCCTTTCTTTCCTCCATCTGTAGTCACAGTAGTTTTAACTGCGACTAGTCTTTTCTACCTACTAAAGTGCTTTCCATACGATGGAGGTGGTTCTCGAGAGACCAGTGGCCGCGTTATAAGAAAGGATCGTGAGAAAGAAGGATAAAGGATACGAGCTTAAGGATGAGCAACTTGTTGGTATGGCTTAGTCCTCAAAGGAGGGAGAAAGATGAATAATGAAACCCATGACGAGAGAGTACCTTTGGCATGGTAAAACGGGGCGGATAGTTAAGTATTATGGGACAAGGACAAGATCATCGGGAGGGCAGTAGTATGCTCTCATTTCTAGAGTACCTCGGAAGGAGGGTAACGATCTTGTTAAAGGTTTAGCTTTTCTTCTCTATCATCCCGTTAGGACTTCGTTGTTCGTATCATTTAAGTCTGCTTCGATAGTTGAGTCTCTGCACCTTAAGTACTAGCGTAATAGAGAATCCCATTTTTGTCTCAAAGTCCTATTGGAGAATCAGTCCATTTATACATGACTTGTTTGGATTTGGGAATGTCTATGCCAAGTGTTGAGTTTGGAAATAATGCTTATGTTTATAAGCTATGGATGGATTCTAGGGATGAAGTGGTTATCCAGTAGGGGGTGCCACTCTCGGTTTTGATAGGAGGGTAGTTAGACCTTTTGACTAGCCTTGGTAATGCCCTCGAAGTATCGGGTAACCTTTTTGAGGTTCTGTCATGACTAGTTACTTAGAATCCCTTGATGCCTTTATTGGAAATTTGAAGCCCGATCGAGTGGTGTTCGCCAATAAGACGGATGGTTTACTTCATTTATGCATGGGTTATAGAGATCACCCTAGTAAGTGCGCATGATAACCTGATTGACATCTGTTTACTTTCAAGAGGAAGTTCTTCTACATGGAATGCCTTATAGTATATAAACGAGATCCAAGATTCACTAGTGAATTTTGGAAAGCTTGCATGAGATCATGAGTACGCAGTCATGTTTGCGTCAAGTATTCTAGGAAAAGGATAAGTGCAAGTGGAACGAGAGGCGACGAAGAAATGAGTTCCAGCTCATGTTATGGAAACAAGAATAAGAAGCTACAAAATCGCGAAGTTAAAAGACGACTTTGATGGTCAAAGACTAGATACGCGCATGATATCTCTTTTTGGGAGTATATCCTTGATCCCTGTTTTCTGTAGAGCTTACTTGTAGGCTATCTTTTGTGGACATCCTCTCGGTCCTATTCTCCGTTACAAACCCTGTAAGGAGTTTGTCCTGTTTATCTTCTCAACCCTGTTTCAGGGAATTCTAGGTAGAACCCTATGGATGTAAACATGTATTTGAAACATGTTATGATTGATATGGTTGCAAGTGGTTGCTCGTGGATGCGCGAATACACATTAGATACTAGCTCGACTCGGTCACATTTCATATTGCATATGCACGAGTATTTATACTTGTTTATGGATGAAATCGAATGTATTATCATGCGGTTGTTGCATATGAATGAATGATTGTGCACGCATATAGTATCTATATGACTAGGACTATTTGCATACATGTTGGATTCATGGCACTATACATATTTTGCATTAGAAAGATTATTCAGGCCTGATCATTAGCATTAGCTAAGGAACATGTACACACACGTTTTGCATATATTCATACAGCATTAGAAATCATCTAAGGACAATGGTTGCTTGTGGATGATGTTTTGAGTAGATGGATGATGGATGGTAGGATATGTTCTTCCTAACTTGGAGATTTCGGGGACGAAATCCTAAAAGGTGGGGAGAATGTAACAACCCGTATTTTCAATAACCTGTTATAACATAAATGGAGGCAGAATTAAACTGTAAAATCTGAATCAAGGGAAACGGGCTATGCCATTGCGTTCGTCTCGGAAAAATACGCGAAACAGAGTCCGAGTTTTCGAAAATCGGAGTCCGTATGACCAAGATATGGCCTCGCGAAGTTTCACGAAAAATTCCCAAATTAAAGTATACTTAATTAAGTCAAATGGGTTGCGCAGAGAAATATATATGTATATATATATTGATATATATATATATAATTGAAAATTAAATAAATAAATATGCAAAAAATTTCAAAACAGCGAATTGGGAGAGGGGAATAACCGAACCGGCCGATTTTTGAGGTCGACCCGAGCCCGCTGGGTCGACTAGGGGTTAATCCAGGGTGTTTGGCTGTCAACCCGTGGGCCGATTCGCTCAAATGCAGATTTTGCATTTGGATGGTTCTCATGGTTCATCTTTAATCTAAAGGCCCTGGATGGTTCCTACACTTGACTTCTTCCCCAAGACATGCTTTGATGGCTTGGATTGAATCTAGGTTTAATCCCATGGCCTAAAACACTTGCATAATCTATAAATAAGACCCTAACCTATCCTAAATCCTCATTATTCATTCATGCAACTAAACTATGGCAAAATTTTACCTCTCATGGCCTCCACTCTCTTCATAAAATTTCTAAATTGTTTCTATGAGAGATTTTCCATGCATACAAGTGTTTTCAACCTTGTATGAGTGTCATTAGCTTGCATTCAAGTCAAGTTTCTATATTTGCATCATAAAGCAAGGGTTTTGATCACTTTGGCTCAAGGGTTTTTATGTTAGAGCTTGCATTTTGGGTCTATTTGATTGCATAAGGGCTTTGTCATATCTTTTGTGCCTTCATAGCAATGTAAGCCCTTTCCCTACTCTTAGATATTAACTATGAAGTTAAATGTTCATGTTGCAAGTTTGGGTTTGATCATTGAGTATGATACATGCTATCATGTCATGCAAGTTTATGAAGTCATTATCTTGATCTTGTGAGCTAAAAGCTACAACCTTTATGTTGAAATGTTGCATTAGGCAACATGAGAACCCTCATAACCTTTATGTCAACTTGCATATGAAGTCATAACCCTTATATGATGATATATGCGGGTTACTAGTCATCATTCCATATCTTTTGTCACCATGATTCGCTTATGTGCCAAGTTTGGGTTTATGCATGTTTTGAGGCTTAAGAATGTAACATGCAAGTTAATGAACACATTTGTGCCTCATTTTCCACCATGATTAACTTGTGGCTTAATATCCATTTTTGTCATGCCTTTGCCAAGTCTCTTCTTTTAATCCATTACGTTGTCGCGAACGTATATGCGAGTTTAAAAGCGTTGGGTTATGTTATGGGTAATTTCTAATGACATGAAAATACAACTTGAAAACATGACTTGAAATATAACATGGAAGTTGACATGTAAGTATGCATAAAAACATAAGATTGGGAATTTACCTATTAAGTTAGGTCTACCCTTTGGGAATTTACCTATTAAGTTAGGTCTACCCAAATGCTTGAAAACTTGTAACATGTTTTGGGAAACATGATGGACATGACACTTAGATAATATAAGTGTGGCCAACTCGAGGTTGGGTTGAGTTTGCAACGTAAAACTACCCGGAACCGACCGGCCTAACTAGTAGTTGCAAACAATAGGACCCAATGTGAGAAGTTGGTCATGTTGTGCTTGAACCCGAGGTTAGACCAAGTTGTGGTGTAAAGCTACCCGGAACCGACCGGCTTAACTAGTAACCACAACAAAGTCTAATGTGAGAGGTGAAGGTGCATTAAGTAATTAATGCCACATGGTAGGGTTAATTTGATTAATGACTCTTAACCAAATATGACATGGACAAATGGGTTAAGTAATTTGATTAGGCTAATGATACTTAACAAAACATGACAAGGTTGGGTAGGTTAAGTAACTTGATTTGCCTAATGACACTTAACCATTTTTATATGACTAGTGGATGGGGTTAAGTTAACCAACACTTAATCAATCCAACGCGATAACTTGGTAAGGTTAAGTAAGTTTTCTTAATGACGCTTAACCGAAAAATACGGTTAACGAATGGGGTTAAGATTAGACTCAACTAGTCTAAACATGGAAATCGGATGGGGTTAAGTTAGCCTAGACTTAATTAATCCCACTTGGTAGTTTAATGGGGTTAAGTTAAACACTTAACTAATCTAAATATGATGAATTGATGTGGTTAAGTGACCTATACTTATCCAATCTAACTCGTTAATTTATTGTGGTTAAGTTAACCAATACTTAACCAATATAACGTGAAAACATGATAAGGCTAAGTCACGAATCGCTTGAATACACTTGACCGATTTGACTAAGTAAATTGATAGGGTCAAGTTAATATATACTTAACCAATCTAGAATGATAATTGGACGAGGTTAAGTCGTGAATTGCTTAATATACTTAACCAACTTGAGCATGGTTTGTAGGGTTAAGCCTTGAACTTGGATACTTAGCCAATTTTGACAGGATTTGTAGACGGGTTAAGTCATGAACTTAAGTGACACTTAATCCATTATGTAAACCCTAGTTCTGAGGATTAGGTGGATAACCGTAGTTAACAAGGATAACGGGAACAATGCTAAGTGGTAAACCTTAGTTGAAGAATAACTAAGTAATGATTCTTAGTCAAGGAAATTTAGACCAGTTCATAGATAGATGAGTAACCTGATACGGTAGGTCATCGTTTAAGTATACGAGTAGGAGCAAGTATCTGATTTAGATAAAGGCTCCAGCGAACTGGGTAACGAAGCAGCGGCTTCGGGGAACGTGAGGATATTCTTGGTATCCCTCTATGAGCTGCCAGGTGATTATACTAGGCTCATGAGAGGTTAAGGTCTGCGTTAGAAGAACCAAGAGTATGCCTTGGTTGCTATACGAGCGACCTAAAGACGGGGATGGATAGGGGATAGTCGACGATACACGGTCGTACCCTAGATAGCATTTCGTCAGGCTACCTACCATCTTTGGTCAAGCGTGTACGTACGGAAAGGCAGAGAACACCCAAAAGACCATAATTGCTATCTAATTATGGTTGCGGTAAGGCTTGGATGTGCGTTGGCCAGTGTTGTGTTCTCATACAGGATTTATCCTGTCTTGTCTTTCACTAGTTGAGGGAGTGGTCTCGTGGGACCATAGCCACGTATAGAAAAAAACAGACCTTAGCATCTGCATCGGCAGATAAATCGAAAGCTCCCGACCAAGTCCTGTATTTCCTGATCTGCCCTGTGACAGGACTCGGATGGCACGATGTGATACATGTGCATACAGTCATGGAAAAACGATTCACGATGAATGCATGGGAAAAAGGGCGCGGTTGGCGGTTAGCGTAATCCCTAGTGGCCCTAGGTGGTTGAACCCAAACCGAGATACGAAAACGTGCAATAGATAAGCATAATCCCTAGCAGCCCTAGGTAGCATAAGTCCTAGTTGTACAAACAATAATTCATGTTGGAAGACCCTAGCTAGGTTTAGGGTAACAGTCCAAACCGATCTTAAGGATCATGGAATTATGTTAAAGTAATTTAGAATCTCATGGGAAAGCCCGTATGGTCTACGGCAAGGGACTGAACATTTACATGGAATAAAACATACAAGTTGAGTAACCTATATATGCGATATATTAGGTTGACATGGACCATTACACGACTTTTGAGTGAGGGCCATTCTTGGTTAACACATAACACGGTGGGGATACTAGTACGGTAGGTGCAGAGCTAAAATACAGGATAGATATCACGGGGCGTTATACGTGACAGATATCTTGGGGATATTATACTTGATAGAAACCTGACGATGTGATACCTTGTTTTATCTTGACATCGTAATTTATCATGACACCTTAGTTTATCTGAGTTCAGTGGTTCATCCTGTTATTTTGATTTAGCTTATCTATCTTGTTATCATGCTTATGTTCATCTCAGTTTCTCATGTCAGTTAACTTTACTAGTTTTTATGCTAATAGTAGATAGGGCTTACTCAGTCTTTTTGACTGACCCGTTTTGTTTCGCCTCTTTTCTTCCGTTCCCCCCCCCCCCCCCCAGGTTACAGGGAGGAAATACTGTTGTTTAGTTCGGACTTCTTCTGCTTGAAGGTCATCATGGATGGCTTGGACTTTTCTTGGCTAATGGCTACTTTACTGTTTTTACTTGGGGAATAATTTATGAAAATGTCTTTATGCTTCTTTACTGTTGCAAGACAGGTTTTGATGTACTCTGATGTAAAAGGCTTTAGACCTTATTTATTCATGTTATGAAAGTTTGATTTTACTTCCGCTATTTTATATGTTCTGTCTTGTGATATTTCTGTGCATGTTTACCAATAATGCCCCTCTAAAGCTAGTGCATTCCTTTGCGAGTGACCCTAGCGGAGGCGGGGTGTTACACGTGTGTTCAGGAATAACTAATCCGCAACTCGTATGGTGGACCGGCCCTGCAGCTATCCAAGTGTTCACTGAGGGGGATCCTGAGGCACTAGCTAGAGTGTCTCGAATCGGTAAGGAGCACCTCCCTAGCCTTGACTCATGATGGAAATCCAAACTTCCAATACGAACCTACGGATTTGATTGTATTACTAGTATGGAAGCATAGTATTATGGTATCTATGTGTCCTAGGATTGATACATTTATTTTGAAATGTTTTTCGTACATACTAATAATAATATTAAACTCGTATATGCCGTATTTAGCATGTTTAATCGCCATAAGGTAAAACCCTATCCTCTGGTTTGTGTTGCATTGTGTGATGGGACCTGGGTCTTATGGTGATTCCATTTTTCTCAAAAGCATAACGTTGTGGTACGATTTACTTATTATTTGTTCTGACACTTTTATGCACGGCAGTCCATTAGAGCAAACCCGTTCCGCATTAGCGGCGTGGTCTTTGGATTTGCCCTATTAATAGTGATTAATTAGTTAAGAATTCTCACACCAGTCCCACGACTGACCCGTTGTTTGTTTCGACCTTTTTGCAAACTCGGGTGCCCTTCTCTCTACACGGGCAGCCAAGTAAACAGGTTCATTCTTTGCTTGGAGTTTTTTCTTTGGAGCTGCTTATTATCTTTCTTGGATTTGCTTTTGTGGAGAGGTGATGACTTGGAGCTTGAAGGCATCTATCATTTGTTGCTATTGCATCTTTCTCTTTTTAATTCCAGACATTAAACTTGTTTCATTTCACGTTGTTTAAGTTGGAGTTGGAACTTATTTCTTTTTCTGCAAACTTGATGTAATAATTTAGAGTTCTATGACTGTGGACTTTCTGTGGTTGATGACATTATATTTCCGCTGCTATGATGTTGTTACTCTATGAATTTCCTATGCTATGTTGTATCTATGATATGTATTATTGTATTTATGTTGTATTCCAAATGATTATTCCTTACTTTCATTCCATGGAAGTTTGGGGTTATCACAACTCGGCTTTAGTTATTCCGGCTCCGCATTTAGAGCTTTCGCCCACCTCAAAGCGATTAGTAAGTGGTGTATCCTCATTAGCAACATTGTCGGTTTCTCCAGCGGTTTTACTTGCGGTTTTCTTAGATTTAGCCATGATCTTGGATAAGGTTTTGAACTTTGAAGAGGACTTGTCACTTGGTCTGGATCTTAGATTTAGAGGATCTATAGTAGAAGCAGGCTTAGAACTTCAATGCAAGGCTTTGAAACTTGAGAGAAGTGTGAACGTGGCCCCATGGTAGGCGCCAAATGTTGAAACCAAAATTGGTCTACAACACCAAAGGTGCACTTAGTGCACTTCACCAAATGGTAAGAATTAGAAAATGGAGCCATGAAAAATAAAAGCAAGTAAAAAAACACAAGAATTTTATAGTGGTTCGATCTAGAGTAGATCTATGTCCACTTTGGAGGCGATTTCATTATCATATGTGATATTACAATGTACATTACTCTTCCTTTTTGCTCATTCTCTCTTTACACAATGATTTTCCTCACTTGATTCTCTTTAATCCACTATGGAAATGGTTGGATCCTTATGAATGCGATGAGTGCAGGAGTATATGTTCCACAGTTTGAGCACTAAGAGTATCAATGACGAATCTATGGTGGATGAGATGCAAATTGAAGCTTATAGGTGGATTAATGGCGGTTAGAGAGAACTTGAATGGAGCTTGAATGGATCTCTAATGGAGATTGGAGAAGATTTAATCAACTTGGCATTGGAGGAAGATGGAGCGAGCTTGAGAAGCAATTAATGGAGCGAGCTTGAGAAGCAATTAATGGAGCTTGGAGTGCTTGAGAGAGATGGAAAACCAAAAATGACAGCCCTTCGGGATGGCAAAAATCGGTCCCTTAAATGGTAGTGAAATGGGGTATTTATAGGTGAACTGAGAGGTAGTGGCGGAGCTGTAATTATGGTCTACAGGGTAGGGGTCGTTGATAGTAGTATTTACGAAAATGTCACTGGACAGCTAGCAATAGCTGGCATGTATTTTGAGCCCGATCCATCATATTTACGAAAATGCCACTATAGTAGTTTTAAATAAGACCCATGGGTGCTCGACCCCTAGGTGCAAGACCCTGGGGCTCGACCCCCGGGTGCACGACCCCTTGGGCACTTGACCCCTAGGTGCTCGATCCCTGGTTGCTCCACCCCTAGGTGTAAGACCCCTGGGCGTAAGACCCCAAGACGTAAAACCCCTGGGTGTAAGACGCCTGGGCGCTTGCCCGACTAGCGCTCACTGCTCGACCATGCTTCTCTTAATGACCGACCATCATGGATGAACGAGCGACATGGGTGAATGATCAATATATGTAATTCGATTGTCTGCACTTGGGATGTTCGATACAATGTCTGAATGTGCTTTCTGTTATACAGTCGACGCCTTTTGTTGTTAATCGTGTTTATATCGGAGTTATCAGATGTGTATCATGGATCTTTGCGATTTGGGATTATTCATAGATCTAGTTTTGATTTGTGGTAGTAAAATTGGATTTTAGTAGGAGGCTTGTAAAGGAACAAAAATTTCAGTGAAGTTTCAAAGGACATGGCTTGAAACCGTAGAGTGGTTTCGTTTTCTTTTAGGATCGCCTTCCCTCTCTCCATTGGTTTAAGTGCCTCCACTTTTGCAAGACACCCCTACACTCTTAAGTATTTGTAGGATGTTGGTCAATTTTTCCATAGCTCATGTGGAGGCTTTAAAGTTTTCTTTCGAGGCATTTTATTCAAATTGTGATTAGTAGAAATTATAGCCTCTTCCCAAAAGTTATCCAATAGACTGGAACTTATAAGGAAAGCATTCATCAACTCTTTACGAGTGCTATTTTTCCGTTCTTCTACACCTTTTGATTAAGGAGCATATAGCGATGTTGTTTGATGGATTACGTCATTTTGCGCTAGAATCTCTCGAATGGAATTTCATATTCACTTCCTCTATCACTTCTTATGGCATTGATTTATTTTTTTAATTGATTTTCAATTTTTGCCTTGTATCGCTAAAACATTTCAAATGTCTTAATTTTACTTCTCAATAGTACACATAGCAGTACCTGGTTCAGTCGTCTATAAAGGTTATGAAATATTTTTTTCCTCCGTAAGACTGACACGTTTTCAAGTCAATATTTGTATGTATTAAGTCTAAGGGCTCAGTATTCCTTTCAATATGGTGAAAGGAAGCTTTGGCCATTTTTGCTTCAGCATATATTTCACATTTATAACTTGAATTTATAGAAAACTTAGGTATAAAATATGAGTTAATCATTTTTCGTAATGTATCAAAATTAATGAGACGTAATCTAGCAAGCCATATTCTAGAGGATTCAGCGATATAAACAAAAAAAAAAAGACAATTTTATTATCACAATCCTTTGATACAACATTCATTTTAAACAAGCCATCGATGACATATCCTTTCTTACATAAACTCCATTCTTTGATAAAACAAAGTTATCAAAAAAAACAATTTGAAGCCATTTTTGCTAAGAAGTGAGCCAGAAACCAAAATCTTTCGAATGTTGAGACGTTTAGGCATCATTCGGTGTAATTTCTTTTTCAGAGGTCATTTTCAGAATGATTTTTCCTTTTCCTTCAACTTTTGACGTGGAAGTGTTTCCCATAAGCAACTATTTATCTTGTGTCACAGTTTTGTAGTTGGAAAACATCTGCTTGTTAGCACAATATGTCTTGTGGCACCAGTGTCCATAAACCATTCTTTCGTGCTACCAGAAATTGCTGCAGAGAAATTCATTTTTGAAATGGCATTAGAGAGTTTCTAGCCTTCAATGATATTTGTTTGTTCTCTCTTCTTCTTAGGATCCTGAAATTCGCTTGCCTTATGCCATTTTTCTCCGCAGTTATGGTAAGACCCTTTGAATTTATTTGGTTTGTTTGCATTTGGGTTGTATTCTCGTTTACGCTTGTTGTTTTTCTCAGCCATGACTGCATTTGCCTTTGCTACTCTTGCATTGGTTGATTTCTTTTCGGATTCATGTTGTCCTTTTCGATCCTGGGTCGAATAACAATATCTTCCATTGTCATTTTTATTGCGTTTATGTTTTAGATAATTCTTGAAATCTTTCCATGACGGAGGTAGCCTTTCGATGGCGACAACCACTTGAAATGACTCGCTTAATGACATTCCTTCATCATGAATTTCATGAGTTATCACCTGTAACTCCTTGATTTGACTGATTACAGTGTTCGCATCTACCATTTCGAGGAACTTTCCGACAACGAATTTCTTCATTCCAACATTCTCTATTTTGTACTTTTTATCCAGAGAAGCCCAGAGTTGCTTTGATGTCTTCATTGTGAAATACACATTATACAAACAATTATCTGATCCATTTAATAAGCAGTTTTTGCATACGAAATCTGAAATTTTCCACATGTTGAGTGCTTCGACTTTCAAGGCATCAGGCTCCAGTTAGTTTACTTCTAGAGCATCCTCAGTGAGATATTTTGCAAGGTTTAGAGTTGTCAAGTAGAACAATATTTTCAGTTATCAGCGCTCGAAATCTACTCCAGAGAATTTTTCTGTCCTCTCACCATGCGATAAAGTGACAGTGGTTGTTGGAACCTGTTAGATCCAAAATTGGCTCTAACACCCAAACTAATAATAATTCTACTGAAATGAAATCAAAAACGATGAAAACACACAATTTATAGTGGTTCGGCGTTAAATAGCCTACGTCCACTTTCTTCTCTTTGAATTGATGTGTTGAATGCGAGTACAACAACGATTTTCACTCAATTCTCACTTATCTAATACATTGATTCACTCAATTTCCTTCACAATATGATTTAAAAGATGATTGTAATCTGGATAAGTTGATGAAATCCAGATAGTAAAGGAGTTTGAGTTCTGAAAATGCCAAAAGATCCTTCCAAAGTCTCTTGATGGTGTATTTATAGGTGAAAAAACGCTCCTGGGATGGCTCCGGTTCGGATCCACGTGGCCTCCATTCCATCACTTGCGGGTTCGGATATCACAAGATGGTGCCAGCACATTGAGTTAGTGGATGAACGTGGGAACGTGGCCTTCTATCCGCTCCGAACTTTAAGGGAACGTGGGTGTGATAGTTGCAGTTTTGAGTGCATGGGTTCGGATCGGCTGTATAAGAGAGAATGGGATCGGATCAACTCATTCCGAACCGATCCGACCTTGGCGAGGCTTCTCTTTTTTCAGTTCCACTCTGTTCTGACTTGGCAATGAAAATCCGATCCGGTCCGGCTTGTTCTAGGAATAAGTGTTCTTCAATACTTGATCTCTTAACTTTGTGTTGCCTAACTCGCAAAGTAGGCTAACAGAACCATTGCCCTATTCTCAGTATTCTGTTTGATAACCTGCTACATGTCACGTCGAGGTACTGCAGAAGAAAAAATTGCAAAAATCCGATCCAATTTATGCAGGCAGTGGAAACGGTTCTTATATCCCGGCTTAGGCCGAGCACTATGGTTGAATTGCTAGGGGCAGCGGGTAATAGGAATGACTCGCGTAACGCCAACCCTTGAGATCTTGTATTAGATTTACGAAAACAAAATGAAAAAGATGTTGAGACAGATTATACAATAGAAAAAGATGTTGAGACAGATTATACAGGAGAAAAAGATGTTGAGACAGATTCAATAAAGTGATAGATGGAACTGCTATGAAACGGCTTATTAGCAGATTAATAGATCATTTCGGAATGGTTCTCATTCCCTTTACTAGTCCGATCTTCCCCCGGTTAGGATATCACTATGGCAGAATATTGAGACATAAATTTGGTAATAGATAAGGACAGGGCGACCTCACGGAGGAAAGAAAGAGGTAAAGATACTAGCTTTTAAGAATAATAATATTCCAGTTCTGGCTTGCCCAAGAGGTCAGATACTGATAAAGGTTATGGATAGTGAATAACTACTTAGGAATAGGCAAATAAAGTCCTAAGGATCATCTAATTGATTCTGTTCATCTAATTGACTCTGTCGCAATCGAGCAACCTCACATATTCTCCCCCATATTGGACTATATGTTGTGCTTCACACTTTTACTTGATAGTGTTACGCATATAAGATACCTCCCCAATTAATATACTAAAGGCCAATTAATATACTAGTGAGGTGTGGACCCAATTAATATACTGGCATGAGGCGAGCAGATTCATATTGAACTTCGATGGGAACCTCTTTTGAGCCAATGACACGTTGATCTAGTCGCCACCGGAGCCAAAAGGGACTATCTAATTTGATTCGTTTCTGACGATAAGCCCCAAGTGCATCGTAGGAACTGCCAAAATATGATTCTTTTTCTTTCGTATACTCATAGTTATTATTATCAACTGTTTTATTTTTGTAGTTCGCACAATTATATGGATTATACCTATTTTCACAAATACCCCGCCGATTTCCCATCGTTAATACATAGAGTCCGATAAGCATATCTTGACTTGGTACAGAAATGGGATCCCCAATAGCTGGAGACAAAAGATTCATTAACAATTAGCATGTTATTTCAAAGCACTAATGGAGAATATGCATATCTAATAATATGTGGTAGCGGAGTTAGGGTCGGTACCGAGAGGAGCGTGCCCCGGTGGATCTCTCTCTCATTTCAAAAAAGTCTGGAACCTTGGATTATTCATTGGTGGAAAACTAGGCAATCCGAAATTTTTTTGAATGATATTCAAGAGAAAAATGTTTTAGAAAAATTCCTAGAATTAGAGGAACTATTCTTGTTGGATGAAATGATAAAAGAATACCCAGAGACACATATACAATCGCCCTATGAAGACTCGCTTTCGCTACGGCTCCGGTGGGTTCCCTTAACCAAGCCACTGCCTATGAGTCGCCGGCTCATTCTTCAACAGGCACGCGGTCAGAGATCACTGAGCCTTACGCAGTGTAGGCCCGAGTGCCCGAGCCCGTCGCACACAAAAGCAGAGGGCATAGGAGCACGTAGAGGCTAGACACGGAGTAAGGCGTAAAGTGCACAGAAGAACCCCCCTTTGGTCAAGGGGGGCAGGGGGGATAAGTCCACCAAGGATAGGAGAGGAGGGGGTTCGGGGGAGGAGAGGATCTGGATCCGCCTCCCACGATTCCCCCGACGAATACTTGATTTTGGTTTGTATATTCATAATGATACCATGAGTGCTTTAGGACGTCCCCAAGATATGTTTTCAGATACCGCTATACAATTACAGCCTATCTTTGCGCAATGGATACAAAATACCCATGCTTTAGCACAAATCAAATGAGAATTCAAGTAGGATTCCTCGCTTAGACTGGTCCGGACTATTTTCATAGAACTCTGTGGTTCTTCAAGGATCCTTTCGTGCATTATGTTCGATATCAAGGAAAAGCAATTCTTGCTTCAAAGGGGACTCATTTTCTGACGAAGAAATGGAAATATCATTTTGTCAATTTTTGGCAATATTATTTTAACTTTTGGTCTCTCGAGAAGAGAGGAGCCGCGGTGGTCCCCCCCCCCCCCCCTGGACCGCCCGGATCCCACGAGTGAATAGAAAGTTAGATCTACATTGGATCTCACCTGAATCGCCCCATCTATCCTCCTGAGGAGAAGTTTGGTTTCAAACTCTGATTCGAATAGGAGGAGTACGCTGCTTGTTGAACCCTGTGAATCACGTGAAAGTAGGATACTCCAAATTCGGGGGTCAGAGAGTTTCATAAAACGTTCTTGGTGGAAAAAAATGTGAGTGAAAGATCCCACTGAATCGAATTTGATCCATGAATCTAAGAAATAGTGAGAATTCTTGATCTCACTCAATATCTCTATTTTTTTGATGGATTTTCTAGTATCTGATTACATCTTATCCCTGGGGGAAATGAGACGACTCTTCCTTGAACTATTTCATAAGCAGATCTTCCCCTCCACATCAATCACGAGTTTCTTTTTATTCCTATCGTATATTGTCGTAACACCCTTAATGCTAGGTTTTGAAAAAGACTTTTCATGTCATTCCCATTTAGGTCCGATTCGGATTCCTCCGTTGTTTACTTTTCCTTCCGCACCTTTTCCTCGAAATGAGAAAGAAGATGGTGGAATCACGCAACGCACGTTGCTAGTGTGCTAGAGCTACTTTGAGGTTCCCTATGAAATGAGGCATGGAACGGAGCCACCATTTGTAAGGGAAGATAACGCTAGGGGCAGTGAGCGTGGGGCGCGGAAGGTTTTGATCCTTTTGTTCCCGGCGGAATCGCCTCTCATCATATTGCAGCAGGTACACTGGGCATATTGGCAGGCATATTCCATCTTAGTGTCCATCCGCCTCAACGTCTGTACTTTATCCGCAGGGTTACGGGTACTGGTGGGTATTTTACTAGAGGTTTCTATCAATCTAGGATAGTTACGCCTTTACTCTGCTGCTTCCAGACCCCACTTCCGTGACTGGTCTTCTTACCAAGGCTGGTTATTTATTACTGGGAGAGGTGCTATTACTAACTTGAGTCCGAGGCAAAGACTTCATATAATTATTCCACGTTCGGGTGCGAAGAAAGCATGGCGACCAACGGTCGGGCATACGGCTCGCACAAAGACTTTGTCATCCATCCCGAGCCTTTTTATTCCACCTCTCCTCCTTCCTCCGGGCGCCTCAATTTTTTTTTGATCGAAAAATCAATCTGATTTATTTCGTACCCCTCGCTCGATGAGAAAATGGGTCAGATTTTACGGGATCACCAAACCTTATGGGACTTAAGGTGTTTATTCCATATTTTGGACCTTAGCTCCATGGAGCAATGGAAAAGGAGGGAAACGGATACTCAATTTAAATCCATCTTTTTCCGGTTTATTGGTTTTATAATGAAAAGTAAATCCCATGGAAGAAGTCAAACCCAGTGCGAATTCCAGGATTCGAATCAGTTCACGACGCGAAATCTCACTTCCCTCCTCCAGAAGTGACACTTAGAAAATTTTGCTTTATGCTCATTCCCCCGAAGTGTTTGGCCTTTCCTTCTCCGCGCCCGCTTGAATGTTTGGAATCCATATTATGCAAGGAGACATTGCTTTTGCTAATTCGAAACAACAATCAATGAGATCGTAATAATGAATCACGAGTTTGAATTTCATAGATTTAATCTAATCAAGTATAGATGGTATTTTGTATAGTGTCGGTGGGGATCCGGTATTTTCTGGATCAACTAAACCCTCTCGAGGGCTTGCTTAAGAGGGAGACCTGGGTTTTCACGAGCGTTGACGGGTCCTGGAGTGCCCGTCTATTCCTTCCATTTTTTGGGTTATTTTGCAAGTTTACTAAAAAATTCTTTGGTCGGAGTTGGCTGCTCATCTAGTCCAATAAACCGAACTTGTTCGGAAATACCGTAATGAAAGGAACATAGGAGTTTGCCGCTAGGTTTTTGACCTCCAATAACGAATCATTGGTTTAACTGAATAACTAAAGAAAAAAGAAATAGCCTTCTAAAGAGAGTTGCTTACTACGAAAAGCAAGATGCCTATTAGTATAAAAGAAGAGCTTAAAAGAGGAGGTATAGCTACATAATTGATTGGAAGTGGACAATCATAAGATGTCCCTGGCGCAGCTGGGCCATCCTGGACTTGAACCAGAGACCTCGCCCGGTGGTTCGTCCTATTTACGACCAAGAGGTACTGGATTCTCTTTCGGATAGGCCCTGAAAAGAGAAGGAAAGCTGGAATGCCAAAAGACTCATAGTCATAGATCAAATTAGGATATTGTTCTAGTAGGATATCTGAAATAAACCCAATTAATAGATTGTGTACCTCGGTCTATTAGAGAACTATCTCTCCAGGGATTGTGAAAGATGCTAGGGCAAGGACCTGAGGAGTACGAATATACTCCTGAAAGAGTAACGGATATAGGAAATATTGTTGCCAAGATCTACCTTCCAAAGATAAAGGTAAAGAATTCTTTGATTTCTTCGGTTAATTATTCTAACCAAAATTTATTAATCTTTTGTCTCCAGCTATTGGGGATCCCATTTCTGTATAGCACTCTCCTTCGCCTCCCAAAGTCATTAGTAGGACACTCAACACTTCAATCGCGAATTCTCAGTTGGAATCTTCTTTTGTGTGTCGAAGACAAAAAATGAAGTTTTTTTTATAAAATTTTATAAAAAAAGAAAAAAAATCTTTAAAATGGAAACTTATTCACTCGAACCGTAGACTTTCTCGGTAAAACAGATCAAACTAAGAGGCTCATTACTTCAACAAGTCTAGTCTCCGTGTTCCTCGAATGGATCTCTTAGAAATGGGTCAGATTTTACGGGATCACCTGATGAATCAATCATTTCATGGATCAAATGATTTCATTTTTTATTTTTATTATATCAAATCAAAGATACTTGTTATTGAAGTTATTGAAGTGACAATAAAGATAATTTTTATCTGGGGCTAACAGGGGAGAGAGCCATGGCCCCAAACAAATTGAGTCACTTTCGACCTATGCTGGATGAAAAAATTCTTCTGGGCGGATTTTAATGTGTCTCCTAATAAACCTCATTTCGAAAAATGGGTCATTTCCTTCACGAGTACGTTCACCTACTGGACTATTTCCAATTTGGACGAGCAAATCGGGGAGGTTCGCAACTTTTCATTTGTTATGAGCCCAAACAACGGATTCAATGAGTTCTAGGCGCTGCGCGTATCGACCCGTGCAGTGCTGTAGGTGAAGCCTCAATTTCAATGCTCGAGGAAGAAGAAATCTCCTATACCGAGAACGGAAGAAGAACTAAGATCAGGGTTGCCAGTATATTAATTGGTACGACAGAGTCAATAGTCACTCTATCTAGGTACTTCACTTAATTTCCTCTGCAGTCTTGGGCTTTGGGGGTATTTATCACGCGCTTCTTGGACTTGAGACTAAAGGGTTATATCCATTGATAAGTTGTGAAGAGTTTCGATCCGGCTCTACCCAAACTTTGTTGATTCACCCCAACATTACCCCCGACGCACAAAGAAAATATTTTGTTGCGAATGAACAAGATATTTCTTAACTGCTGCGGTTTCTACCCCTTATTATTCGAACGATCTATCTCTTCAATTAAGATTTTTAGTTCTTAATTCTATCTTTCTCTAAAAACCTTCGAAGAAGACAAGAAACTCATTCTTACGTTTCCATATTAAAGTGAAGTATAGTACTTAAATTTTTTCTTTAATTTAATGCCCAGCTCCAATCAAAGCAGTTCGTCAGGGCTCAGCGAAGGAGTGCGGATAGAACCACTAGAAGGGTGGGCTAAAGCTGGTGGTGGCCGCGGGTGGTTTTGTTGTTGATGTGTTTACTGTCTTGAACCATTGTCTGTAATACAATGACTACAATCAATGACAAATTAATACTTATAAAATATTGTTTCAATATTGTTAAGAAAAACAAGTAATTATGCAATACACACTGTTGCAAATATGTTAAGGAGAAATATTTGCAAAGACTTTGCAAAATGAACAAAGTTAATTGTACAACAGAAAAACAATTTGCAAATGGTTTGCAAATACTGTGTTAATTTATACTTCAGAAACCGTTTGCAAAGATTTTGCAAAAAGTGTGTTTACATATGTAACAGAAAACCAATGCAAATATTTTGCAGAAACCTGTTTGCAAAGACTTTACAAAAAACCTGTTATAGAAAATCAGTAAGATACATTGTATCTTTCTATTTGTCCAAGTCCAGAATGCTCTGTTTTCTTGAAACAATATTGCTCTCTCTATGATGCAGAAGATTAATGAACAACTGTTTTTCAAGATAAAACGGACTTGCTCTGCAAAACTGCATTGGAATTTACAGAGCTTAACAAACCCAAGAAAGTAATTAAGAACGGAGTTTAGTAAAATAAAATAAAACAAAAGTTGATTTCACAATTGTTGATTATTTCTGTTATGTCTGCCTCGTCCTATAGGTTGAATAAAGGCCTGTTAACGGCTGTAACGTTTGGAAAGGTTGCAATTCTTTGACCAAGTGATGCGACCGTTTAATTATCATTTCCGTTCAAATTTGAACAAAAAAAACTGTTCGATCTGAATTGTTAACATAGTCGATTGCCACTTGCCGTTTGCAATGCTAAGTGCCTCTAATACTCCTAAAACGTCCATGCCGCGGATGCAGATGTGGGTTTAGGCTCGGACTCCAACAAGAGAGTAAATGCACATGCGTGCGGTGTGGTGTATTGCACCACCCATTACAATGACCTTTTCTTCTATGTATTTCTTGTCTTGCAGAGACTATAATAATGTCATCATCTTGGTATATAACCATATAATATTTGTTACATAATAGAATACAGGACTATGCATATTCCAAGACATTTAATACATAAAATAATAATTCATTTCCAATAGTTTTTTCTACACTACTTGCACTTCCATAAACGACTGCAAATACATTCAAAATCGATGCATAATCTGCCAAATGATGGACCTAATTTACCCTTTTTTTAAACTCAATTTTATAGTTTTCTTGATGTTTAGATGAACTATATATGAACTAAAAATACGAGTTGAAGAAAATTAAAAATATTACATGTTGATATAAGTGAAATTTTGAGGTTACTGAAAGATAGCTTATTGTTTTATATATAATAAATTGAGAGGATTTGCCTAAACTTCCATAAAAAATACCGATACATTCAACTGAAAATAATTAAATGTCTATTTCACAAAAATGTATAATTCTAAATAAACATTTTACGTATTTGACAAGCTTTACAGCGTTTAAATTGATATATATATATAATCTTAGCAAAAACAAAATGATTATACAATTGATAGATAGTCACATTATCTCTATCCCTATTTTTAATAAAAATTCAGCTTTTAAAAGTTTCAGCTTCAAATGAATACGGTCTGATCACCAAAGCTCTCGGTCTCACTGCACACACCATCCGCTAAATTTATATTAAATAAGAAAAAAGAATACTTCTGTTTAATAGATGCAGATACATAAGATTTACACTAGTAAAACATAATACTTTCAATGTTGACACTGAAAACAAATATATACTATATTTTTAAAAGGAAAAGATTGATCACCAACTAGAAATATATACTGTATTTTTAAAAGGAAAAGATTGATCACCAACTAGAAATTAAACATGGTTTAACCGTTGATTTAGTTAACAGCATTATGACTTTTCTATCATCATATAAACTGCTATTGTGCACAGTTCTAAATATGGTTCGCAATACGGAAAAAAGTGCACCCTTCTTCACAAAAGTATACAGGAATCATATTTACAGCAAGCTTGCTATGGTTAAAAGGCATTGTTGAACTTCTCAAAGCAAACTCCACTAAAATAAACTTAGGATTGTTTCATGATATTGTACTCAATCGCTGTTCCAGATATTTGTAGTATAAGTTTTCCGCTTGAAGCAACAACAGCCGACCCTAACAGCAGAAATATGTAACTCAGTTGCCTACACCCAAATGCAAACAGCATCTGCCAAAATAATAGAAAAAATATAGAGTTAAAAGGGACCATTGCATTGAGTTCAGTAACATATTTCAGCACAATAAGGGCTGGGTCAACAACAATAATCAAAATTTTGCAATTTGTTCATTAGTTTTAGTTATTACGCCAGCTAAATCCACCATGGCCATCACAAGGTCACACGGCTCTCTATCCATCAATATATACTTTATCTTGACGATACCGTCATGTATATGGTATACAAAAAAATTTCAGGCAAAAGAAGAACATGCACCAAAAAAGGTTGTTTTCCCGTTATATATCATTATATTTCAAATTACCAGAGGGAATTTAATGTACCGTTGATATTATATATACCTTAATTGAAGTAAAATACTAATGTAGTAAAATACTATTGTGAAAATTTCAATCACTTTCAGCAGAAGTTGCTTGAACCACACATGTTTAGTAAAACAAGCATAAACAAACCATAAATGCACAATTACTAAAGCCTGAACCGCCTTATGACAAGAATACATAATGAAAAACGTTAATCACCCTCTCTATTAGGGAAAATGTGGATATACTCTCCAGTTAATTGGAGGGGAGGGTAAATTACCATTGTTCTAGGTCACAGACCAGCGGTTGATGGACCTAATACCTCCGGTAATCCAGTGAAGAGTACATGTAAACTCTTAATAAGGGAGAGTACGTTTGGCATTCTTCTACTCATTTTATTTATTACCATACAAATATTTGATTAATGAGTCTTTACCTCTTGCAACTCTATTTCTCAATAGGGAGAAAGTGACGTGCTGATTTTTAATCAGACAAAATGGAATGTGTGTGCAGCAACAGGACAGATAGCAAAATGACCAGGTAGGACGGCCAAGTGGTTAAAGACATGTAAGTAACACATAAGGCAATACACGCTAGATTGGAGTTTTGATCCTAGGATACTAGGGGAAAAAAGGCCATAGAAAAGTAGGGTGCCAATGTTTCAAAAATATAGCCAGCTGCAGTGTTAGTTTTGTTTGAACAAAAACAAAATCAACTAGTCTTCAAGAGGTGGTCGATCCATACATATCTCTTAGAATGTAGCATAAAAGAGTAGCGTAAGCGGCGTTGGCTATTCCCTTCCAAAAACAATATCAAAATCTCTACCATTAAAATGAAATTTCAATCAATGAGATTTCCACCATTTTCTTTTTAAAGTTCCAAAATACTGTATCTAATGTCTCTTTGTTATCACCCACTAACAAAATTCCACCACTGGTTCGCATCCACATTCACCTCCTTTTTGATTACCCATCAACAAAGTTTCACTATTGATTTTCATCCAACACGACCAACAAGAGTAATTGAAATGAAGTTGTTTGTGACCAACAACTTCTTTTGCACTTGTACCACACATCCCCATTAAAATATATTAAATAATTAATAAATACATTTAGTTATTAGAAGCACGTACGTGTGATTTTTACAGTGTGATATACGATGCAAGGTCTTTTTATTTTTTTAACATAGTCAATTGGTGTTAATGGAATTTGATTTCAGAATCTTTAGACAGAAGGTCTAGCAACATGCTGTTGTCTCATACAATACAACCACCTGTGATGTTCATATTGTTCAAACAAAAAAAGGGAATCGATTAATCCTCAAAAGCTGGTTAGATGTCTGAGACAAAGTTATATTTTGATAACACGAGTAATACTTATTTAACCAAAGTTTGAGGCAGAGTTATGAATGACAAGAGCATGAGTTTGAACCACACTCTTGAAATATTCGGTTCAAATTACTTGTAGACATTAGTTGCTTAAGAGTTCATTTCAATATTATATATTTAACCCTAGAAAGTAGCTCATCCCACAAAGTGCAGCTGTAGTGAGGTTGATCCATATTTCTTTGAAAGTTTAAGAATGGTGTCCGGTTTAACATTGTGTTGAAGAAAATACCATCTTCAGGAATTATATTATCAATTTTGTATACAGTAACATTGTAATAAATCTATTAAACCAGGGGATGGATCCATAGAAAAAACTCAGTTATTATAATTTATAAAATCATCATATTCCCTGAAAGTATAATAAACCGACTTCTCTTTTGCTACAACTCTATAAATAGCACTCACTCGTCCCATTCCACACTTCACTACTACACTAAATTACTCATAACCTCTCAAAAAGAATAAGAGGGTACTGATAATGGCATACAACTACTACACTGGCTCTCTTATTCACTCTCAGCCTCCTAATCTTCACTATTGTCGCATCATGCAGCACCTGCCCACAAGACCCAAAACCACCATGCCCCACTCCTAAACCATCAACTCTTACCCCTAAACCAACACCAAGTTCTTATAAGTGTCCTATTAATACACTTAAACTTGGAGTCTGTGCAAATGTGCTCGGTTTTGTTAATCTGAACCTAGGAAAGGCACCAAAAAACACCTTGCTACTCACTGGTTCAAAATTTAGTTGATCTTGAGGCTGCTGTGTGCCTTTGCACTGCCCTTAAGGCTAACATGCTTGGCGTTCGCCTTAATGTTCATATTATGATCAGTTTTTTGTTGAACTGCTGTAGCAAGAATGTTCCATCAAGGTTCCAGTGTGCTAAATACTGATATTCAAGTGCATCGAGGTGTTGTAATTTTGTTGTATCTTATACAAAGATTTGTTTTTATTGCATTATGATTTAAATTTGTTGTATTTAAGCCTATTCAAATTTATTTGTACTATTATCCTAGCAATTTTATGCTGGTACCACTTGATTGTATGTTTGTCGTTACTGCTATTTTTATGTAATTCGATTAATTAAAAGAATTGTTCATTTTGATCCTTGGCATTTTGCTATAACACATGGACCTATGATTACAAATAGAAATAAACTGATGATTTGTGATGCCCATTTTATGAACTCACGATGCAAATATATATTAATTCTTCTACACATGGATAACTCGTCTCTTATTTGGACAATTTTTCATTCATCTAGATCACAGCATGCAGCAGCAAGTGCAAAGCAAACATGACATATTCATATATACACGACTATTTTGTAAGTAATGCATTATCAATCCATGTAGTTGATAAGATAAAAATAATAATATGGGTTAAACTAAGATGCGCTAAATAATATGTATTTCAATTTATATCACTGAAATATTTAACTACGATTTTGTACATCCATCCACATCAAATCGATCGATATCTTTTTCTCGTTCACCCATCAATTTTTTCACCAGCCAATGGTCTTTGCTGCTGCACCATAATAGAATCTAAGTTATATTGCAAGTCTATTATATGCAAGTTTACATCAGTATACTAATGATGTTATGATAGTATTTACTAATATCTTAGCTCCAAAGCAATCTGGACACTTATTTTTTCTATGACTGAGTCAGCTTCCTTACAACGCAGACAAATAAACTAGTCTTAAACACAAATATGATTACTATTTTTACACTAAGAGTCAAAACTAGAGGTTGCACTAATTAGTTTGTTAAGATTATTAGTTGGCTAGTTAAATAAAACTTTATTTTGTTCTACCAACTCGGTAACTAAAAAGATCCATAAAAAATTAAAAACTCAAAGATTATTCAGATAAGAATTAAGAAACAATAAAATACTTAACTGTTATATGAAAGTTGAGTAAAAGAGGAGACAACTTCTGGTCTATGTGCACCTATGCACTCTCTCATTAAATGTTAAAATAAGCAAAATGGGACATCCATAAGCAATAGCAATTGAAGTAAACAATATACACTTGATGGAGATAAAAACAGAAGAAAAAAATAGGTACTAATGCATAATACTGTTGACCTTTAACATAAGAAATTTTATAAATAGATACCAGATCACTGAGGTGTCATCAAGGTGATAACACTATGGCGACCGATACGTGATTCATGAATGCGACCAAGATGACGAAGGACCTAGAAACCATGAGAGAAAAATTAGTTGCACTAGACATGAAGAATAATTTAAGAGCTAAAATCCATATAGATTTGAAGTCCACTGTTTTGATTTGAATAGTTATCAAAACTTTTAATACCAGATCTATTGTTAATGTTGAGCCATCTGCTCACATTAATTAAATATTTAAACATTCATCTAAACATATTACATATTTGGACCACTTATTTCCATTGAAGTGATTTCATGTCACACCTATATAAGAAAATCCAAATATTACGTTGGTGCTATCACAAAGGGAGTCAATGTAGATTTCATTATAAAAATATTACACTTGCACCGTTTGAAATATCATTGATTTAACATATTCTCAAGCACCTCATCAGTATAAATTGACCACTTTTTACCATAATGGCATAAGCTGGCTTATACTTGTAATATAGTTTCAATTAGATGACATTACAAAACAATTGACAACATGAAAAGTGGTCAATTAGTATGTATGAAAGGCAAACTAGAGGAAATGAAATTATATTTATTAAAGGAGGTGAGATTGTTCTTAACCGGTACAAAGCGAAATGTTTTTGTTATTACTTTGAAAAAGTGACTCGTTACTAACCAGACATAAGTTCAATCTCTCAAGGGTTATTTAAAAGTATAGAAATATTTTGTAAAATGTGTGACCCTAAATTTTATAAAATGTTGATTTCACAAATTTTGATCGGAATGCATGGTTTTCAATTTTCAAGGCAGCATAAGATTAAGCCATGATATGTGGTTACTTGAATATAATGGCAGCTGCTATCAGCCTATGTTGTTAGGAAAAAGGCTGGGTTACAGGTACCATGGGTGCTTCTTGTAACATATGTTGATTACAGTTTGCACCAAACAATGACTAGAAATAGCAGACAATTTGTAATTCAACAAATGAAAATTTAGCCCCTTGACATGCTAATTATTCAAGTATGCAGATGCAGTCACCTCACTGTTAAAAGAAATGTATATGTAGCATATATAAAACTAAATAAACATCTAACCAAACAAATATAAAGACATAAACCATCCAATAAAAATGAAGTAAACATGTAAACAAATCAAATACTATTCATGTTAAACACAAGCAAAAAATGAAAGCTAAATTTTATGTTGAATTTATGTGATTCAAATATCTGTTTAAGAGAGAAAGAAAGAAATTAATTGATTCAATCAATCAATTATGCTATATGTGAAATATTTGAGAGGATATTTTAGAAAGAAACAACTTGATTACATAATCAATTAATTAATCAATGGATTTATAAATGAGGAAAGAAGTAAATGTATAGGTTCATTGATTTTGTAATAAAAATAAATAAATGATTAGGCTTGGAGAATCAAGCAAAGGAGGAAACGTATAAAAACCAAGATCTTCATTTTCTATTTGCACTGCAATCAAATCACGGACATTTGGAAAGATTTTAAGACAATCAGGAAAGGTGTCAAGACAATCAGGAAATTATTAATCTCCAAGCAACCTTTCATCCTGAAGCCTATTTAAATGAAAAAAGTTCATCTTCATATCAGAGTGGAGTGTGAATGTGAGAGAGCATCCATCATTATCTTATTCATCAGTGAACCCTAATTTCTATGGTCAATCAATTAGGAGTTCTGGGTGCATAGAAATCTTTGTTGAAATTGATTGTTCAATTTGTAATTATAAGTTAGTATCATCATCTACTACTAATAATTTTGTAATTACTCTCTTGTGTTCTTTTTATACTCTCTTCTAGGGGTGTTACGGTTACGGCAACCGTCAGTTTTACCTCTAACCGTAACCGCAACCGTAGTTGACGGTTAGCAAATTTTATAACCGTTACCGTAACCGTCTAACCGTTACCGCAACCATTACCGTAAATTTACATTGTTATCTATAAATAATTCAAGTTCTAACTTTTACTCTTAAGAATTAATTTGTTTATCAATGAAACAAACCATCCATATGCACGTTGTCTATAAATTAAAGTGTAAATAATTTATACATATGTTATTTCTCTACCTTAAGTTACTAAAGAACACATATTTTTGTATGAAATAATACAAAAAAAATCATATGCGGTCGGTATGGTTTACCGCGGTTATCAAAATCCACAACCGTTACCGTCACCGTTACCGTAGTGGACGGTAACCGTGTATACGGTTGGTACGGTTTGGCGGTTGAAAGTTCAACCATAACAGCCCTACTCTCTTCAGTGAAATAAAGAATTGTTGTTGGACCCGCGAACGTAGGTATAGCTGAACCACGTTAAATTTTTGTCTTCCTCTCTTCTTCTATTTTGTTTTGTTTAGTGATTATTTTTCATTAAATTGGCGGTTGATAATTAATCGACAAGCTAGATTCTCTTTTTGTATTGCTTCTGTGTCTCTTGTATTCCTCTGTGCAGTTTTGGAGTTAGTGTAAATTATATCAATATTTCGCACAACAGATTAGTATTGGAGCAATTTGTGCAATTTTTCGCACAACATTTTCAACCCTATTTTGGTTTAACCTTCCATAGCACAGCATCGAGATACATTAGTAGATTGCGTTCGCAGACTAAAGCTCGGTTGTAAAATCCAATGCACTGGAAGTGAAAACGAGACAGTTGAGACAAATGCATCATTCAGTTGACACATTTCGCATTGGACCGTTGGATCTTGACACGTTGGACACGCAAGTCCCAACGTAGTTGCTGTTTTTCCAGTAACATAATCCCTGCCCCGTTCTTTTTTTTTTTTTTTTCCTCCTCCAGCCCTAAATAGCAGGTACAAAACCATTTCTAGCATTTTCCAGTCACAAATCGAGGCGTTTCTTTTCTAGCTATGTTTACTTCCTAGACGAATTTCACTGTCTTCCATATGAAAAACAAATCGGACGCTCGGTCGGCTGAACAAGATTGTATTCCAACAAGATAATGAATGGTTGCAGTTTATCACTTCACGATTTCGTCGATGAAAAACTGTTCCCCCAAAAAATATAGATAGTTGGACAAGATATATGATAGCACAGTAAAGAAAGGCAAATGTGTTTACAACAGTCCTTCAACACCTCTAGTCCACTTTAACACCTGGCTATAATCTGATCTCCTTAATGAATAATGAATGTGCTACTTTCATGTTTCACCACCGGTCCACTGCTACTCCACGATGGATGTTTGATCTCGCTTCATCGTCTTGGCAAGGTAACGGAGATCCTTTACATTGAGTGACGACAATCTGAATGTCGACGTGTTCAAACATGAAACAACTGTTGAACATTGTCTCGGAATTTAATTGCCACTCGACTACTATCAGCAGTGAAAGATTGTTATAATATTTGTGCATGAGCCAATTGGTTTGTTCTATGTTCAACAATGAAAATGAACTTAAATGTATGTTAAACTGGATTATCCAACAATTTAGATCAAAAAATGTGTGTTGTGCTTTATTTTTAAATGCATTTATTAATGGAATATACCCTTTATTATTTTGTAGTATACAAATTTTCTATACACTTTAAACGTAACTTACAATTTAATATCATTTATTAACATTTATTCAAAATATTTAAAACAAATAAAAATAAAATTCATATAACATTCTCTCCTTGCACAGCACAAAAACCATTCCCCTTTAGTTGAACTTTCCTCGTTCGTGCTCTGTTCAGAATATCCCACTGGGCAGCCCCACTTGTTTCACTAAAAACGCACCCTCAATTGTTCTATAGTGGGCATGGTACCTTCAGTCCCAAATCAATTATTATTGTCTATGAGCATATACTAATGCTTGAGCGGCGTCTAATAAATTAAACAACATAACTACTAAAAAGAGGCATGATATGGAAACATGAACGGATTTGAACTGGTTTAGCCATTACATGCATTTGGTTTTAAGGACCATTCCAAGTTATGTGCACAGTACATGTAGATGTACACAAAGCAAAATTTTAATACGAAAGAATAGAAGCTTTATGTCATAAACCAACATAACTTTAAACTACTTACGGTTAAGATTGCTTTTCCAGTGTGATCAAGCTTTAAGCCTGGACCTTTGATATCTGTTTGTAGAATAAAGTGCTTCCCCTTTATAGCTTCAGATGTGGCAATGTCTCTAAGCTCCTGCATTTGATGATGGGTTCTTTTAGTTTTAGATAAATTTGGTATTCTTAAAACATAAACAAGTATTTTTATTGTAGTAATTAATACCAGAGCCTTTTCCCATGTATCTTCAGTTAACTACATATGACAAAAACATTCAGTTATATAGCCTATAGGTCAACATAAATTCAGAATGAGAAGCTACACAATTAACCTTCTTCTTTGGAGCAGTAATGAGTTGAAAGTTTGCATCAGCAAGAGTGGCTATTTCATTGATAGCAATGTTGATCTTGTCAAATGTAAGCCTTCCTCTCATATACCTTTAAAAAGAAAATAATATAAGCAAGTTGCATAGGACTGGGAATATTAATCAGTATTCTTTGCATATACAAGTAGATTGAATCCTGCATCTAAATAAATTTTATAGTAATTAATGAACAAGAACTTACGATGACAGTGAATCAAGCTCCTCTGAACTGACATACCAACGAGGTGCAGCACTTCGGACCTTTTTCTCCTGTAGTTATTGATGATTTACATCATCAATTGGAATTTTACAAATCGAAATTCCCATAAACTATTTTTTACAATATCATTCAGACAACTGCATCAATTTCATTATATAAGTTACAGTTAATAAAGTATAATCATAAATAGTTATGCAGAAGGCTTTACATCCTCTATCAACCTTACAGAGGTTTCCCTTTTAAGCATGATGTACATTATTTACTATGTGCAGTATATCTTGGAAAAGAAATTATAAATAGTTAGCTCTATCAAAGTTCGAAGCAGAAATTTAAAATATAATCAAGATTTTTATTTGAGAATATGAGTTTATTACCATACCACAGAGTTAAATCAAAATTCAAGTAAAGTGCGTTGAAGTGTACTGTTGGTACTTAAAATTTAAAAATCTACCCTTTAGTTGAATTGAGTCTTGCTTGATTATGATGCACTATGATCAGAAAATACTTTGAAGGAAAATC
>JASFAX010003658.1:0-41845 GCA_030737875.1 Allium sativum
AAAGAATATACATTCCATCATCATAAGATATTGAGTGAATATGCCTTACTAAATGCCTCTGGACTAATATGATATATTAACTTAAATTTCTTGTTCACCTAAAAACCAAAAATAAGCCTTTGAATGGAGGTTTCCATTAACTTCCAAAAAGTGTGACTATCTCAGGTGTAACTTATCGTGTAGTCACCGATCAAAGGTCCACGGGATTCTACCATTTGTTATCCTCGTGCTCTCCAAAACAATCTCCAAACACACCATAGGGTTGTTTATGGTTGGAAATAAGCTCAAACTCTAAAATATTTCCGACTCATAATCACTTAATCCATTCCCAATAGGTAGGACCGCGACTATACCATCATCAACTTTGAGTCAAGCACAAAGATCTAAAGAAAATAGAAAGAAAGCTCAAATGAGTTCTCTTAGTAAATCCTAATTCCTAATTTCTCCGATAACCTAAACCTAGCTCTGAGCCAAATGTAATAACCCACACTTTTCTAATCCAGAATTTCGACTAAAATCGAAACCCAAGCCTATCCGAGTGTGGATCGTATTGATCTTGTATCTGCAATAATTAGCATAAGCATAATCAAATTATTACAAAACAAACTCGCAATGGAAACAAGATAGGATAATAAGTATCGACCGTGGCTACTAGCCTAAAAACGAGTTGCCATGACAAGATCGAGCATGAGCAAACAAGAAGGAAAACCAAACATGTCCACTTCCAATGATCTGCTTCCCCTAATGTTATCCTGAGAGTTGTAATGAGGATGGGTCGGAACACCAAGTCCCGATGAGTAGTAAATGTACTAAACTATCCACAATACAAAAATTTGTCATGTTTTATTTCACCTAATTTATATGTATAACAAGTTCAGTGATTCCAGCTAAACCTTGCACTATATGCTCAAAGATTTAACTAACAAACTCAAGGTAGCACACTTCTTAAACCAAGTTACTAAAAATTGAGATATTACCTTCTTATATGAAGCCTCCATAAAAACCACAACCTAAATCCACTAATTCATAGGTGGGCTCTCTAACCGCTCAATACCTTATCCAATTACCAAAAAAGGCAGGATCTTTGGTCACTTACGACCTCGGTCAAAATATAACACATACAAGGCAGATCCATGATCACTTAATACCTTGAAAGGTGGTTACTACATGTTATATTTGATTAGAAGATACTAATTACAGAATCCTCTAACTAATAATTAAGACTTCTTTCATTCACATATCTCATAAGACGCATAATGCAGGAGATAGTATGCAAGCACTTACTACCTAGTGGGTAGACGACATCTCGCCATTTTAGACTTCCCTCAGCCGGACCCTCCAACCCTCCAACTAAATAGGATACTACACTCAATGACCCTTAGGTTTCTTCTTTTGGAAGGCAGGCTGATTTTATGACCAATTAAGTCCTTAACACTAGAAGTAAACCATTTGGGACATTCCTCATCATGATGTTATGATTGCCATGAATTTCTATGTCCAATGATATCTCACATCAGTTGTGTGTACATCTGACTACAAGAAAGTGAAGACTTCTATCGATTAACTTAACTAACCTGGCATCAACAACCTGTTAAATCCGATATCTAATATTTTAGTTTGGATTTTATTCCTAGATTTAAACTAATTGTAAGATAAGACAAATAGTCCTAAGATAAAACTCAAAATTCTAAGATGATTTATTGGACTTAGTATAAATAGGGAAATCTTACTTGAAACCCCATTTAAATTTAATAACATAACTGTTACTGCCATTATTAACCATAGCGGTCATTTTTCCTAAGCCAGTCAACATTGCAATGCATGTCATTTATATCAGCCCCATAAAATTTCTTCAATTCTATTACTTGTAAATCATAAATTATCTCAACATTTATAATATTAAATGCCTACTAATTTGACTTACAACATTTAAAATTTACCCTAATTGTAACCTTAATGAATTTTATAATTTATTGCCACATTTAATACCTATAAACCCTAAGGTTACAGTTATTAATTCTCCATTTATTATATATAACACTAGTTTACACTCATGATTAATGAAGAATATTTCGTATTCAAACCTAATTTAAGCGTCTACCTGATAATAATAATTAACTTTAGCTATGTATTATTGGATGGATAAGATATTAATATGTTAGTGTAGTAATTATGTATACACTAATTATTCTAGTTCCAATAATTTATGTTCTAGTCCACAATATTAACTAGAGCAATCTTTTATATTCTAATTTGTGTAAATTCAAAATCTCGTGGAAATGCTTTTTGTTTTACTTTCCATAAATTTTCCCAAATATAAAAAAGAAAAGAATGCTTACATATCTAAAATAACAAGGAATTAGTAATATTTTATTCGAAATAGATAGTGCAAACGACCTACAAAACACGTAAGTTACACATCTCTTCCATTTTATTTAGTGTATATTACACGTATACACTTTTTTCATAAAAGGAAAATACATTAATTTGTAAAAATTAATATTCTTAAATAAATCAAAACATAGATAGAACTTAACTAAATGGCCAATTTACACAGATCCTACTTTTACACTTATTTACGTAGATTGACTATTTTTGCAAAAAAAAAAAAAAAAAAAAAAAAAAAAGCAAACAACATATTTAATATTTTTAGGGATTGATTCTCAGATCTAGGTATAAACACTAATCAAAAACTTGTGAAAGTGTATGTAAGCAAGATTTGGATAATTAAGAAAAGACTATAATTCCAATTATCTAATTTTAGGCATAGAAATTGAAGCGAAAAAGATTTGATACTACAAACAATATATCGAATTCTCGCCTACCTTATAATGGTCATATCTTGAATTTGAATTGTAGCTTTTTTGTTTCATTTCAAATCCTTCTAGATCCATATAATATGTATGTATGTGTGTGTCTATATATATATATATATACACACACACACACACACACACACACACACACACACATATATATATATATATATATATGCATACTAAAAATTGAAGATCTACATAAACAATTGAACATGGATGGAAAATAAGATTGGAAACCTAGGAAATTTACCTTATGTGTAAAATACTTTTAAACTTATAGATCAAATTATATTTCCTCCAATATTTGTAATTAGAATTGGACTTCATTTTATTTAGAAACTTTGGAAGAGATTGGAGAAGTAAAAATGGTAGACTTCTCTATTGCCTCTAGAAAATATGAGGAAAGATAAGGGTCTAGGCCTTTTTATAGGTATTGGAAAGACGTTGATCCCTTAGATTTAAGTTTATAAAATTTTGTTTGTTAATTAAATAAAAGTTCATCACCAAAAACGTAGTCGCCACTAGTTAGATTGACCAAGAGGTCAATCAAGAAGTCGACTGCTATGTCGATCGCCCGATCAACAATTGTAAGTTGTGGAGCCCGATGATGTGGAGCTAATCACTAATTTTTATATTATTTGTTTTTCATATGTTTTTTTTTTCATTTGTAACTTATTCATACTGACTCCTTTCATGAAAGTTCAAAATAGAAGCTGACAAAAATTCCATCATGAACATAAGTGCAAGTTTCATTGTCAAATTTCATCGTTTGCTCAAAGTGTTTTTGGAAAACTAATTAACTAACTAATTTAACTAACATCAAATTTCAAGGTGTTACATGATTGTATATTACTGGGCATGCTTGTCAGTTCAAGCAGTCTATAAGTTGAATGTTACATCACAATCTTTTTTGTTCCAAAAGGCTCATTCATTAGTAAAGGGCTTAGCTACTGCAAGGAAAAGGGTTTGTCATTTGAGCCAGTAGCTTCTCTTCAAGGAAGGAAATGTCTCGCTTCGAGCAGCCCAAAGGTGTATTGAAGACGGTTTATTAGTTGTTATAGAAAAGGAAGGAAAATGGTTCATTTTTAAGACATTACATTGCACTCAAAGCAATTTACTTTGAACCTTGAAACACCACACTGAAAAGGAATATTGTTGCACCATGTTGGTATTGCACCCAAGAAGTACACAAAGAAAATATAGAGCTTTGATCATGTGAAGCAAGGAGCTCATAGTTCAAGCAAGTTGCATCGCTTTAAATAAAAGAAGAATTTGAGCATAGAAGACCATTTTCCTTTGAACAACTCGAAATAAGGAACCACTTCCCACATCAGACTAATGCTTTGATCAGAACATGACAAAAACAGAATATTTCATCAAGAAAGCAAAACAATCCACTTCAAAGCATAACAACGGGCTTCGCACTTTGATTACTAATGTAATCCTTCAAAGTTCTCAAGAAGGCCATATTCATTTCACTATAGCTGATTCAAATTACTTAGACAATAGAAGCACTTCGCTTCAATCGTCTTAAATTCAAAGAAACTCCTTTCATTTTGGAGAAGAATTTAATTTGCTTTAAGGATGGTGATATGAAGCAAAAGGCTTCAAAGCCGAAGCCTTAGAACAAAAGGGAATCGAAGTAAAAGTCTCAAGAGCAGTTCAAAGCATCAAAGATAATCAAAATTTCTAATGAAAAGCAAGACTCGCTTATGCAAAGCCCAACCATGCCTATAAAGACTCATTTTTTGACCCTTGAAAATTAATACTGATACATCCATAATATTTGCATACCATAAATCCAAGCACTGGAGAAGTGGTTCTTTAATGATAAGAAAGAAAATAGAAGGAAGACAGAAATAACAAAAACTGGCATAGCAGAAAAAGCGTATATATTATTCAACATACAAAATCTTTTCAATGATTTTTTTTAACATGATTATCAGGGTTTATCTAATATTAGTTCATACTGTTATAAAACTTATCCTTACGATTATTGAATAAAAGTGAAGATAAAATGATGGTGGAAATAAATAACTATCTATAGGAAATCTTATGCTCTAAGCTCCATCCAGTTATTCCAAGCAAAACCTGAACTATGGCTGCTCGAAGAAAATAGGGCATTCAAAAGTTAAGGGAAAATAAAATAAAATTCTAATCAGTCATGGGATTGGTGTGAGAAACTCAAATATGATGTTTTTGAAATAAAATGGTGCTCCATAAGACCACAAGTGCATATAAACACGGAACATGTCTGTGTTCAACCTTTACTAACAGTCAAATAATGGGGAAATCACTTTCTAAATTGCTACAGATTGTATGGATTCCCTCCTTGTAATTTAATACGAACTAGAAGAAGATTATTACTAAGTAATTCAAGTTATTTAAATTTTGGAAATTTTAATCTTTTATACTATTTAAAATTTTTACTTGATTAATGCATTAATTAACATTATTAATGTGATTTTAACATTTTCAAAATTTTAAAACTGAAAAGCCTAAGTTTTTGCTTAGTGGCAACTTCCATTAACCAATAACATTTTGCTAAGTAAGGTGGAGTAGGTAAATGTTTTAATAATTATTGTTATAAAACAATTTTCATGAAAATTACAAATTCCACTAGGGCTATCGACCTAATCGATAAGGCCATGTTGACCATGTCGATGGAGTTGAGATGTTTTAGACATGTGGAATACCATGTTACATGGTATAGGATGTATCCAGGTATTTCGCATTGCACATATAGTTTATCGAATGGGTCCTTATCAACTGATATACTTATATTTTTTAGCCCACCTCTCTACTTAGCCTTGTCACCTTCATACTTGGACGATAAGATTGTTTCTCTTATAAAAGGTAAGAGGACTACCACCTTTATTGTTTTAAGATAAAAGGTAAGGGTCCTTATCGACTGTTATACTTGTGTTTTTTGAGCCTACCATTCTACTTAGCCTTGTCACCTTCATACTTGGACGATGAGATTGTTTTTCTTATAAAAGGTAAGAGGCCTACCACCTTTATTGTTTTAAGCAATATAGAGGTTGTCGCCTTTATTCCTTTTCAACTATGTCGATAGGGTTTATTTCTTAAATCAATCTCTCTCTCTCCGTGTGTGTGTGTGTGTGTGTGGAAAGGAAGTTGTAGATTATTAGGAAATAACAGATATTATTTGATATGGTGAGCAGGCAGTGATTAGGAAATCATTGAAGTTTAGGGATGTAATTTGTAGTTTTCCTATTTATGTGATTTGTTGAAAAAATTAAGTTTAGGGAGGTAATTTGTAGTTTCCCTATTTATGTGATTTGTTGAAAAATCATAATGGGGTGTTATGTATAAATGGCTTATGTTAATGAATGAAAAGATAAAATCTTTAGCCTAATAAATCTCAATTCTTATCATGGTACCAGAGCCTGGTAAACTCTATTTTTTTTCTTTCTCTAAACTCCATCCATGCTAGGTGAAACAACTCCACCACCTCCTAATCGGTTAAATAGCGAGTGGATCATCGATATAGGTTTCTCTAATCATATTACAGGGAATCTTTCTTATTTGAAGGATGTCAAAGATGTAATCTATGTTCAGTTTTGCTTCTTGATGGTGGAAATGTCATGGTCTCAAAGGAAGGACTAGTTAAATTAAATGAGAAAATCATTCTTTGTCATGTGCTTTATGTACAGAGCTTAAATTGTAATCTAATTTCTGTGTCATAACTGAATAACGACTTAAAATGTTTTGCCACTTTTAATTCTAACTTGTGTGTTATTCAGGACTAACTGACGAGGGAGGTGATTAGAATGGGTGGAAGACGGGATAGACTTTACTACTTACGTGAAGGGACATCGGTTCATGCTCTTACAGTTGCAAACATGCCTTCATTGGAATTATGGCATAATAGTATGGGTCATCCTTAGAAAATATAGTAAAGTGGATTCCTTTTTTTATTCTAAAAATAATTCGAATAAAGCATGTGAAATATGTCATTGTGCTAAGCAACCTCGGGATAGTTTTCCTTTAAGTGAAAATAAAATAACTCGTATTTTTGACTTAGTATATTATGATTTAGGGGGTCCATATGCTGAACCTTCTTCTTGTGGCACTCAATATTTTCTTACAATAGTGGATCATTTTCCCAGTGATGTGTGGGGTTTATTTGTTGATTGATAAAACTGAAGTTTTTGAGATGTTTATTTCATTTATTGCTATGATTGATCGTCAATTTTCTCAAAAATTGAAAAAAAATCGTAGTGATAATGAACATGATTTAATTGTTTGAAGTATAGTTTTTTCGCAACTGGGATTTTTTTTTCAAACTACTTATGTGGGTACTCCTCAACAAAATGGGAGAGTGGAAAGAAAACATAAACATATTTTTAAGTGTTGCAAGAGCTTTAAGATTTCAAGATGGTTTGCCTATTTCTTTTTGGGGGGAAAGTGTTTTAGCTACTGCTCATATTATTAATCTTGCTCGTTCTAGTGTTCTTCACAAAAAGACACCATGTAAGATTTTGTTTGGTCATCCACCATCCTTAACAGAATTGCATGTGTTTGGTTGTCTATATTTTGCTCATAACCAGAAGGCAAAAGGGTGATAAATTTGCTAGTGGAAGTCATAAATGTGTTTTTGTAGGATATCCGTTTGGTAAGAAGGGTTGGAACTTATTTGACTTAGATACTAAAAAATTCTTTGTCACTCGTGATGTTAAATTTTATGAGAATATTTTCCCATGTTTGGATGCTAAAACTAAAAATGTGAGCCCTTTACCTGAGATGCATATGGATATGAGCACTGTTGATGTTTTAGACTATGTTGATGATGAGAACATGGAGTCAAAATATTTCCCTGCTCTGGCTGTGGCACAATCAGTCCTGCCTTTGGCCATAGGGGGAAGTGGATATAGTGGATTCATATGATGGTGCTGGTTTGGATGATAATTTGAGTTGTGGACTACGTGTCAAGTATCCCTAAGTAAAATTGCATGATTTTGTGACTCATACGGTGATTAAGAAAAGTTTAATCCTCACTTCACTTGATTCCTCATCACAATCTCCCTCAGGTACTCCTTATCCCATAGCCCACTATGTTAGTTGTAACACATTTTCGGTTAAACACCAAAATTTTATTGCAGCAGTAATAGCAGGAGTAGAACCACGGTCTTTTAAGGAGGCTATGAAAGATGTAGGGTGACGTAGTGCTATGCAGAAGGAAATTCATGCTTTGGAGGATAACAGAACCTGGACAATGGAAAACCTTCCTTATGGAAAGAAAGCTCTAGGAAGCAAGTGGGTATATAAAATCAAGTACAACTCAGATGGCAACATTGATAGATTGAAGGAAAGACTAGTTGTCTTTGGTAATCATCAAGTGGAAGGATTAGATTATGATGAGACTTTTGCACCAGTGGCAAAAACGACAATTGTGCGTGCATTGCTTGCAATTGCAACATCTAAACATTCGGAGTTGCATCAAATGGATGTACATAATGCTTTCCTGCATGGTGATCTTGATGAGGAGGTGTATATGAAACTTCCTCCTGGCTTTACTTCTGATAAACCTGGATTGGTATGTCATTTGCGTAAATCATTGTATGGCTTAAAGCAGACACCTAGGTGTCGGTTTGCTAAATTTGTGACTGCTCTGAAGGCGTATGGATTTTCACAATCATACTCCGACTACTCCTTTTTACATATACAAAGAGGTCGATACAGATTAATGCGCTTGTATATGTAGATAATCTAATTATTTCTGGTAATGATTTTGCTGCATTATCTAGTTTTAAAAATTACCTCCGTTTATGTTTTTCATATGAAAGATCTTGGAGTGCTTAAATATTTTCTTGGCATTGAGGTAGCATGAAGTTCTGCAGGTTTGTGTTTACATCAGAGAAAATATGCTCCTGATATTATTTCTGAAGCAGGTCTGTTAGGTTCCAAGTCTGCTTCATCTCCAATAGAGCAAACTCATCGTTTGGCACGGGCTACAGGGCCATATCTTTCAGATCCAGGTTCCTATAGGCGCTTGGTTGGTCGTTTAGTTTATTTGGTAGTCACTCTTTCCCGATTTAGCATATTCAGTTCATGTACTGTCTCAATGCATGAAGGAGCCGCAACAAGAGCACTAGGAGGCTGCTATACGAGTTGTTTGGTATTTAAAGGGCAATTCAGGCCAAGCTATTCTCTTACGCTCGAACAGTGAATTATCATTACAGGGGTGGTGTGACTTAGACTAGGTAGCTTATCCTCTTACTTGATGATCTCTTACCGAGTGGATAGTGTTTTTAAGGCAATCACCGATTTCTTTGAAAAAAAGAAGCAACATACAATAGCTAGATCTTCACCAGAGGCTGAGTACCGATCCACGACTGTAATTACTTGTGAGATGAAATGGTTAAAAGAATTATTGCTGAGCTTAGGAGTCCATCACCCTAAAAGCTATAATTCTATTTTATGATAGCCAGTCTGTTGCACATAGCACAGAACCCGGTATTTCATGAGCATAATAAACACATTGAAGTTGACTGCCACTTCGTACGTGATGTTCTTCAAGACGGTCTTATCAGTCCCTCTCATGTTCCTACAATAGAACAACTAGCAGATGTTTGTACTAAAGCTTTGGATAAACAACAGTTTGATTATCTTCTAGGCAAGTTGGGCATCTATAACCCTCATGCTCCAAATTGAGGCGGTATTAGGAAATCACATATATTATGTAACGACCCCGTATTATGCGTATCGGAGGATCATAGGATATTTATTTTATTTTCATATGAAGTCACATAGTCGTGTAACTTTGGGAAGTGACTATTGGGAACATTACCCACGTTCACGATTTTTGTTGGATTTAAAATGACCATTTTGCCCCTGCCAAATCTTGTTTAACCTATAACTTTTGATTGGTAAGGAGTTTTGACCTGAAATCACTTCCATTGGATTTGGATGATGGTTTCCCATTCTGTAGAGTGGTCACATTAATCAAACAGACTTAACGTTTGGAGATATGGCTGAAATAACGTTTGAAAGATGGAAAACAGCTTAATTGGGCTTAATAGAGAGCTAGGTCCATAATCCAATTCGGGATTAGGGTTGTGGGAGGGAAGAAACGAGTTGGAGAATCATCTCCTTTCATTTTTCTAGCCGCCACAAACCTTTCTCAAACCCTAATCATGGCTTCCATCTTCTAAGTCTCTCTCTAATCACTCCCTAATCACAAATTAATCAAATCTACATCAAATCATGCCGACTTGGCACCAAATTCAAGATAGAGTTGCTGCACCACATTGGAATCCAAGAAAAATCAGTAAAAGTTTTAGATCTATCACATATTATTGGCTAAGGTGAGTGATTTGCATGTTTATACACTAATTAGTGCTAATTAGGGGTGACTATTGAAAATTAGCGAAACTATGCATCCAAAAATTATGGAAAAATATGCATAAATTCTAAGATCATATTTTATGGCAAATATATGAAATTGGGTTGATTTGGATTTATTTTGTTAGTTCCGGAATTTAGGGGATTAAGGGGAAAATCATGGATTTGACTATGTTTGATCTAAATTAACAAATGAAATCATTGTTTTGATTTTTTTGGTTGATTCTACATGTTACTACCGTTTTTGGGTATGTTTTTTTATTGCATAGGAAAGTTAGAATGGTTGAAAATGCCATCGTTTGACGAAATTAACTTGTTGGAAAAACTGCAGGGTTTCGGGTCCTGATGGTGGACCACGCCCCTGATGGTGGATCACTACCCACGACCCGCGACCCCGATGGTGGATCATGACCCACGACCCGCGACCCCGATGGTGGATCATGACTCACAACCCTGATGGTGGATCACGACCCGCGACCCCGATGGTGGATCATGACCCACGACCTCTGTGGTCATGACCCCTATGGTGACCACGAATCAATGGTGATCACGAGCCGACGATGACCACGAACCGAGCCGTGACGGTGACCCTGAACCGAACCGAATTTGTGCTTCTACCATGCGACGACGACCGTGAACTCTTTTGAAGATCAACTCCAATTCGACTAAAATCTGAGATGCGAAGGAAGTCCAAGCGGAAAGTTATCGCTCAGGATCCAGATGCGGACCAAAAAGTTAACTTTAAGATTTGGGCTTTGTTGCGGGACGTGTGCAAACGAGTTATCGATAGCTATAACTTTGGTTCACCATTGAGAGAGGGGGCATGTAAATGAAACAGAGTTAGGGCGGTGTAGACTGGTTGGCCCGTACCCCAGACCCAGGGCAGTGTGGACTGGGTAGGGTTATTGAGTATAGACCAGGGCGGTGTGGTCATAGCAATAGTTGTACGGAGTCCAGGGCGGTGTGGACCCGTCATGGCCCCAATGGATTTGGTGATCAAAGTTGTGGATATTGTACGCTTTACGCACTGAGTGAGAGATGTGAGGATGATTGCTATGATTGATGTTTGCTATCACTATGACACACACACTTCCATTTTACACTCAGTATCACCTTAGAGTATTGTGCATCTTGTTGTGCTAACTCTTTAGCTGCAGGTTCAGGTCGGGTATGATTATTTATACATGTTATTGCTTTATTCAGTTACATAGATTTGTTATCGCTCACACCAGACTTTCGTCTGACCCAGAGTTGTATGTCTCTTCTTATTACTCTAGGTGCTCCTAAACGAGCAAACTAGAGGTAGGTTAGGTGGTTATGCACGAGAAGCTGTCCAGAGACGAGCATGAGGCTTCCATATTCTATATATATTCTCCTTGTGTTGTTGTTGGTCACTACTTTGGGCATTAGTAGTGTACCTCTTTTATTTCCTTTTAGGGACAATATTATAAAGTTGTAAAAATTAGATATGAAGCTGTATTTTGGTTTCCGCTACTATGATGGTTATGGTTTAGTTTTCAGCTTATATATGGTCTCGCCTATTTAATATCAAGTTATGTTATGATTATATTTTATTACATGCACTGTGAGATATACTACAGGTTCCTTGGTAATCCGTTGTTCCAACCTTTTGATGATTGTCTCGTGCCAGTCGGGGATTGGCACAACGCATTTCAGAGAAATGTCTGATGTTACGGGTCGTCACACTTGGTATCAGATCTTAGGTTGCGTAGTTTAACCTAAGGGATGACATCAGGGAGAGATAATATACGTATTTGAGAGCGTGTATTTGTGATATTTTGGTTTTTAAAAACTATTTATATACTATTTATATATCTAAGGATGAAGTCGCACTGCACTGGCACCATAAGGAGATGATTAATCGTTTTCTCTTTACAGATTGAATGATGAGCCGAAATACAAGGAGCATGGTGAGGAACCCCGCACCGGGATTGAAGAGGGAGCGGGTTCAAGGGCCAATAATGGGAATGTCCCTTATATGAGGAAGATGTTTACTGCCATCATGCGAGAGGTGCTTAGGGATGCTCAGGGAGTACTTGCTAATGTTGCTAACAGTGGTGGTGTAGTAGTGCAGGCGCCTAGAGCCGATTTCACCAAGCTTAGCAAGGATTATATTAGTCTTGGTGGGAAGCCGTTCCACCGAACAGAATCGTCTACGGAGGTATAGGATTGGCTTGATAGTTGTGAGCGCATCTTCGAGGATTTGGGGATCGATGATGCAATGAAGAGAAAGCTAGCATCACGTCAGCTTCAAGGACGGACAATGAATTAGTGGAATGTTATTAAAGCGGCTACTCCCGAGGATCAAGTTACTTGGGATCAGTTTAAGACCCGCTTTACTGACAAGTTTATTCCAACTGCTCAAAAATCAGAATTGTTAAGGAAGTTTTTGGAGCTTAAGAAAAATGGTAGGGCCATCTCAGAATATATTGCTAAATTCGATACCTTATCAAAATATGGATTATCTCTTACCGATAATGCCGAGAAGAAGAACGATAAGTTCATAACTGGCCTAGATGAGTACTTAGGGGAAAGGCTTATAAACCATATCGATGAGACTTTCAAATCTGTTATAGGGAAATCATTGAGATCAAAGAGCCTTTGCTCTAAGTCAAAGACTGAGGTCACTGTTACATCTACAGAGGAGCCAAAGCCGTTGGCAAGCGATGGGGGTAATAAGAAGCCCCAGAATAAGAGAAAACAGAACCAAACCAAGGATGGTCAGAAAAAGAAGAATAAGAAAGATATCCAGTGCTTTGTCTACGGCAAGAAGGGCCACTATATCAGAGATTGTTGAGAAAAGCCAGGGGATAAGAAGTGCTTCAACTGTGACCAAGTGAGGCATTTTAGGAATAAATGTCCACAACCCCCCAAGGAGAAGCAGATCGTGAAAGCATATGCTATCAAAGCTGTTCCTTCTTCGTCATATGCCCCAACTTTGGCGGAGAAGGGAAAGGGTGTCATTATTCAAGGTATGCTTTCTATTTATGATGTTTCTATTCGAGTATTGTTTGATACCGGGACTTCTCAATCCTTCGTATCTAGTGACCTGGTAGATAAGTTAGGATTGGAACCCGAGATAGTCGATAAACCTTTAGATGTGACGAATCCGATCGGTGGTTCGACCAACCTTTATATTATTTGTCATAATTTAGTCTTGTCGAGTCATGGATGTATGTTTGCTTGTGATTGCTTTGTTTTGGGCTTTACTGGGTTTGGCATTATTTTGGGAATCGATTGGCTCCCAAGGTATGGGGTGGTGGTAGACTGTGAGAGGTCTTCGGTGACCACTAGAGAGGATGATGGGAGGAGGGTGGTATTGGGTTGCCTACCTAGTGATGGGGTGATGGCTAGTTTTCTAAATTACCTCGACATCCCTCATGATGAGTTATCAGATATACCTATCGTTGGCGAGTATCCGGACATCTTGTAGGAAGTGACCGGACTTCCACCACACCGAGAGATCGAGTTTCAGATTGATTTAGTGAAAAATCTCAGACCTATAGTGATGCCTTTTTGTCGTATGGAGCCAAGGGAGCAGCGAGAGTTCGAAGTGCAAGTAGGCGATCTTTTGAGGAAGGGATTTATCCGAAGGAGTGTTTCCGAGTGGGAAGGGATTTATCCAAAGGAGTGTTTCCGAGTGGGGAGCACTAGTTGTATTTGCTACTAAGGCCAACAGTTCCCTTCGCTTATGTGTGGACTACCACGAGTTGAAAAAGGTGATTAGGAAGAATAAGTTTCGTCATCCACAGATGATTTTTTTGACCAACTAAATGGAGCAAGAGTGTTCTCTTAGTTAGATCTCGCGACAGGATTTCATCAGCTCCGAGTAGCAGCTGAGAGTATACCTAAAATGACATTTCGAATGCCATCTGGATTCTATGAGTGGTTGGTCATGCCGTTTAGGTTGACCAATGCACCCTCATATTTTGTGGATCTTATGAATAGGGCTTTCACGGATCAATTAAATAAGTTTATTCTTGTGTTCGTGGATGATATCTTGATTTACTCGAGGACAGAGGAAGAACACAAGGGACATTTGAGGATAGTGATGGAGGTGTTGAGGAAGCACCAACTGAAAGCGAAATTTCTACTTCTGGAGGAGGGAAGTAAGATTCTTGGGCCATGTTGTTTCAGAGAATGGTATTGTTGTGGACCCTGCGAAGGTGGCTATGGTGCAAGATTGGTCTACGCCAAAGAATGCAACGGACGTGAGAAGTTTCTTAGGATTAGCTGGATATTATCGTAAGTTTATTCAAAATTTCTCCAAGATAGCGGCATCGTTAACTTAGTTGACCAAGAAGAATCAAGCTTTTGCTTAGGATGAAAGGTGTGAGAATGAATTTAAGAGTCTAAAGGAGAAGCTAATGTATGCACCAGTGTTAGTTATTCCTAAAGGGAAGAGATGATGGTATACACGGATTCCTGTGGTACCGAACTAGGTGTTGTACTAATGCAAGGAGCTAGGGTTGTGTCTTATGCTAGTCGGCAGCTGAAACTACATGAAAAAAGATATCCTACCCATGATTTGGAATTGGCAGCGATCATGTTCGCGTTGTAGATGTGGAGACACTATCTTTTGGGAGAAAGATTCGAGTTGTTTACAATCATAAGTGATTAAAATATATTTTCTCCTAAAAGGATTTAAATCTTCATCAGCAGAGATGGTTAGAGTTCTTGGCTTCATATGATTTCAATACCGCATACACACCCGGGAAGAGCAATGCGGTAGCTGATGCAGTGAGTAAGAGACATGCCAATTTGGGGGTTATGTTTCTGGGATGGAAGCAACTGGAGTATATCGCGGGATATGATTTCAGACCTAAGTGCGAATTGGATCCAGAGATGTTAGCAAGTTTGACGATCGGATTGACTTTGATTGAGCGGATCGGTTCCATTCAGAGGGACGATCTTAACCTATTGGAAATCATCTCCAAGGTAGAGATGGGTATCGACGGTGAGGAAATGAACGAGTATGGATTTGATTGAGAGGGATGGCTTCGAAAGAATGAGAGACTGGTTGTACCCAACGTTAATGGATTGAGAGATGAAGTGCTTAGAGAGTGTCATCACTCGAAACTGACTATACATCCCGGTGGTAAAAAAGTGTATTGAGACATGAAGCAAACCTACTACTGGGAAGGGATGAAGAGAGATGTTGGGAAATTTATATCCAAGTGCATGAAATACTAGTTAGTTAAATTTGAGCAAAAGGAGCCTAGTGGTTAATTATGTCCATTGGAAATTCCCGAATGGAAATGGGAACAAGTATCAATGGATTTCATCGATGGTTTACTAAGGACTAGATCATGTCATGATAGGATCAACTAACCAAAAATACAAGGTTCGTATCGATCAAGTCAAATAGAATGGCAACTAAGTTAGCGGAACTATATATGAAGTGGGTAGTGAGATTTCATGGAGTACCTAAAAGTATTGTGAGTGACCGAGATCCACTATTAACTAGTGGATTTTGAAAGAGCTTACAAGAGGCCTTAAGGTCCGAATTACATCTCAGTACTACGTACCATCCTCAAACCGACGGTCAAACAAAGAAGGTAAATCATATATTAGAGGATCTGTTAAGGGCTTGTATATTGGATTTTGGGCGGTCATGGGATGACCATTTGCATCTGGTTGAGTTCGCATATAATAGTAGTTATTAGTCCAGTATTGGTATGGCTCCATTTGAAGCTTTGTATGAAAGACCGTGCAATTCACCATCATGTTGGTTGGAAACCAATGAAAAAATTGTGATTAGGCCAGGTGTAATAAGAGAAACTTCAGATAAGATCAAAGTTATTCAATAGCGAATGAAGGCTGCCCAAGACAGGTAGAAGAGTTATGCTGATAAAAGACGGAAATATTTGAAATTCTCCATTGGTGATTTGGTATTCGTCAAGATTTCCCTATTAAAGAGTGTGATTCGGTTTGGTAGGCGAGGTAAGTTAGCACCAAGGTTTGTTGGTCCATTTCAAGTTCTTTAGCAAGTTGGGAATTTAGCGTATAAAGTTGGATTACCTGACAAGATGGCGGGAGTGCACAACGTATTTCATGTTTCTTAGTTAAGGAAGTTCGTGCATGATTCTGATATAACTATTTCTCCAGATCAGTTGGATGATATCGAGGTAGAATCCGAGGTAGTTGGAAACCATAGAACGATTCGTATTATCGGACACGATACGAAACAACTTCGAAAGAAGACGGTAAAACTAGTTAAGGTCCAGTGGGGTGATAATGAGAATGATTGTACTTGGTAAACCGAGGAGAACACAAGGAAGTTGTATGCAGAGCTCTTTACTTGTTAAGATTTTAATCGCGATATAGTCATTCCCTTGTTAGTAAACCGCATACTAGGACAAGCTTGTTGTGTTTATTATGTATGTTTGATTGTTTGTAAATGGTTAATAGGCATGCGGGACACTATTGTTTGTTCTGTTTGTTAAGGAATTTCGGGGGCGAAATTTCTTAAAGGGGGAGACTATAAGGACCAATATTCTATGTATCGGAGGATCATAGGATATTTATTTTATTTTCATATGAAGTCATATAGTCGTGTAACTTTAGGAAATGACTACTGGGGCCATTTCTCACATTCACGATTTTTGCCAAATTTAAAATGACTGTTTTGCCCTTGGCGAATCTTGTTTTGCCTTTAACTTTTGATTGGTAAGGAGTTTTGACGTGAAATCACTTCCATTGGATTTGGATGATGGTTTCCAATTTCATAGAGTGGTCACGCTAATCAAACGGACTTACCGTTTGGGAGATATAGCTTGAATAAGGTTTGAAAGATGGAAAACAGCCTAATTGGGCTACATAGAGTGATTAACAGCTAGGCCCATAACCAAATTCGGGATTAGGGTTCTGGGAGGGCTGAAAGGAGTTGGAGAATCATCTCCTTTCATTTTTCTAGCTGCCACAAACCCTAATCATGGCTTCCATCTTCTAAATCTCTCTCTAATCACTCCCTAATCACAAATTATCAAATCTACATCAAATAAAGCCGAATTAGCACCAAATCCAGATAGAGGTGCTACACCACATTGGAATCTAAGCCAAATCAGTAAAATTTTCAGATCTATCACATATTATTGTCTAAGGTGAGTGATTTGCATGTTTATACACTAACTAGTGCTAATTAGGAGTGATTAGTGAAAATTAGCGAAATTATACATCCAAAAATTATGGAAAAATATGCATAAATTCTAAGATCATATTTTATGGCACGTATATGAAATTGGGTTGATTTGGATTTATTTTGTTAATTCCGGAATTTAGGGGATTAAGGGGAAAATCATGGATTTGGGTAAGTTTGATCTAAAGTAACATATGAAATCATTGTTTTGGTGTTTTTGTTTGATTCTTCATGTTACTACTGCTATTTGGTATGTTTTGTGATTGCATAGGAGAATTAGAATGGTTGAAAATGCTGTCGTTTGGCGAAATCAGCTTGTTGGAAAACTGCAGGGTTTCGGGTCTTGATGGTGGACCACGACCCCAGTAGTGGATCATGACCCGCGACCCCGATGGCGGATCACGACCCATGACCCACAACCCCGATGGTGGATCATGACCCACGACCCCTATGGTGACCATAAGCTAATTGTGATCACGAGCCGATGATGATCACGAACCGAGCCGTGATGGTGACCTCGAACCGAACCAGATTTGAGCTTCTACCACGCGACGACGATAGTAAACGCTTTTGAGATCAACTCCAATTCGACCAAAACCCGAGATGTAAAGGAAGTCTAAGCGGAAAGTTATCGCTCAGGATCCAGATGGAAACCAACGAGTTAACTTTAAGAGTTGGGCTTTGCTGCAGGACGTGTGCAAATGGGTTATCGATATTTATAACATTGGTTCACCATTGAGAGAGAGGGCATGTAGACGAACAAGAGCAAGGGCGGTGTGGACTGGTTGGCCCGTAACCTAGAGCCAGGGCAGTATGGATTGGGCAGGGTTATTGACTATAGACCAGGGCGGTGTGGTCATAACAATAGTGTACGAAGTCCAGGGCGGTGTGGACCCGTCATGTCCCTATTGGATTTGGTGATCAAAGCGGTGGATATCGTATGCTTTAGCACTGAGTGAGAGATGTGAGGATGATTGCTATGATTGATGCTTGCTATCACTATGACATGCATGCTTCTAATTTACACTCAGTATTACCTTAGAGTAATGTGCATCTTGTTGTGCTAACTCTTTGGTTGTAGGTCCAGGTCAGGTATGATTATTTATACCTATTATTTCTTTATTCAATTACATAGATTTATTATCGCTCACACCAGACTTTCATTTGACCCCAAGTTTTATGTCTCTTCTTTTTACTCTGGTTGCTCTTAAACGAGTAGACCAGAGGTAGGTTAGGTGGTTATACACGAGCAGCTGTCCGGAGACGAGCAGGAGGCTTCCACGTACTATTTATATATTCTCCCTGTGTTGTTGCTGGTCACTGCTTCAGGTACTAGTAGTGTACCTCTTTTATTTCCTTTTAGAGACAGTATTTTAAAGTTGTAAAAATTGGATATGAAGCTGTATTTTTGTTTCCTCTACTCTGATGGTTATGGTTTAGTTTTCAGCTTATATACCATCTCGCTTGTTTTATATTAAGTTATGATTATATTTTATTCCATGCGCTGTGAGATATACTACATGTTCCTTGGTAATTCATCGTTTCAACCCTTTTGACGATCGTCCCGTGCCGGTCGTGCATTGGCACAATGCATTTCGAAGAAATATCTGATGGTATGGGGCGACCGTCACATATTATATGATATGGTGAGCTGATAGTGATTAGGAAATCAATGAAGTTTAGAGATGTAATTTGTAGTTTCCTTATTTATGTGGTTCGTTGACAAAATCAAGTTTAGGCTGTAATTTTTTTCTTTACCTATTTATGTGATTTGTTGACAAAATCAAGTTTAGGGATGTAATTTGTAGTTTCTCTATTTATGTGCTTTGTTGACAAAATCAGAATGAGATGTTGTGTACAAATGGCTTCTGCTAATGAATGAAAAGATAAGACTTTTAGCTTAAGAAATCTCAATTCTTATCAGAGATGAGAGTAATGATAAATACTTTGCTAGATTTGATTGGATAGTAGCTAAATTTCATTGGAAGCCAACAGAGGAAAATGTGTGTTTAAAAATGTTGCACGTGCTTACTTACAACATCTTCTTTGGTTTCTATTGATAATGAGAAAATCTTGCACAGTGGTGCATGTTCATTGTTAAACTCTCTTGGAGATGTTTAAATGAACAAGGATGGGGGGAAGGTGATTCTTGCGTATTTGTAATTGTACCCACAACATGGATAAGAATCTCAGAAGAAATCTAAACAAATGAATGACTTATATATTACATTCTTGGTAACATGTATTTCAAATTTTAAACAGTTTATCTATGCAAGTAGCTACTAAATTATATATGAATCACGAATAAAATATCTCTTATTGTAGACACGGATTTAAGACCACATTCCATACACTATATTTCGGTGCACTAAATTGGAAGTATCTAAATTCTCTACCAAGAATGTGTAGGTGAAAAACTACACAACGGGGAGTTGAAAGTAAAAAAATATATCTATAGTAGTGTTGAGGAAGCTATTGGGTGATATAACCGTACAAGACATAAGTTTTATTTCCTCATTTTACCCAACTTTAATGTTTAATTTTTATGTTTTGGTCTCTTTTAATGGTGCATATGCAACACATTATATTTGAATGATGGTGTAATTAGTTATCCTTTAAAATGGATATGTTTTTTTATGATGGATCTTTGATATGGATGAATCTTATTATTCAGATCTAAGATGGAATTAATTTAGTCTTATGTCATATGTTCCAAAAGATCTAATAATGCCATACTTTTATGGTAGGGTCCTAGCTCAAGCATTCAGTACAAGCTTAAGTATGACAATAGTCATTAGTATGGATAGAACCAGAGCCGGTCCTGAGACATATGATGCCTGAGGTAATTTATTAAATGATGCGCTCAATATAAACTTTTGTATAATGAAACTAAATGATATTCATACTTGTAAAGGCAAGCTAATGTTTGAAAATTCTATACTGTTATTACAGGTTAATAGTGCAAATACGACAAATGAAACTAACATAGTTTTAATGTAAAGAATCATGAACAGTAAGTCTAAATATGAATAAAAAATTACATATAGGACTTGAACTATTTCAATTACACTTAATCATCGTTTGATTTTCAGTGTTTTGTTCTGCCACTTAACCACCTTGAACAGCATCAATGTTGAAGTTATGTAGTAGAACCTATCGAGAGAAACTGGTCTATTCAAGTTAATTTGGGAACTTTTACCAATCTTAATGGAACTGGAAGTTTGTACTGGATCAAGCCGGGCATTAACATTGTCAAGAACCTGTGAAGTGACAGCAGACTCTCTACCAACATTAACAGTGCAAACTCCATCAAGCATACCTAGAGAATCCATCTCTTTTGAGGATACAACATCCTGAGAAACACAACAAAATTGCTTGGATAGCAAAGCATTAATACTGGCGATATCACCTACATTTTTCACAGTACTTTCATGAGTCCTGGCAGCAACAATATTACAATTCAAATCACTTACATGACAACTAATATGACTATCAAGAAGAATTTCCCTTTGGATCGCAGTAGCATCAGACTCTTTCCTATGCAATTTTCCATGATCAGAAACAACATTGTCATCCCCTTCAGAAATATTGTTTTTTTTTCAACAAACACAAAATTGATCAGAAACAATAATGTTACAACTTTTTGTTCATCAAAACATGGTTCTTTTTAGTTTTCCCCTTTCAAATTGAAATAAGAGAACAATAGAAGTTGTTGCTATGATCATATTCTAATTTACTCATTTTGTTTTTATTTTGGGGTGCTGTAATTGAAAGACATCAACAATCGGTGTTGTCATCCTAAAGTATACCATCATAATTCTAGCCACTAACCAAAAATTAACCTAAATTGGGTAATTTAAAAATTAGGCTTACCTCAGATCTAAGATCCTGAAATTATTTTCTCAAAGGCTTGACCTTTTTTGCGCAAAATATGAAATTGAAGAGATTTTATCTTCATCCAATCAGCCTCCTTCTTCTCCTGTCTATGTGATTTTGTTTTCAGTTGATCGCTCCGTTCGTATTCCTTTTTCTCTGCCTTTTCCTTTTTGCAATTGTTTTTTTTTCCTTTTGGTACTAGTGTGTAACCCGTGCGTTGCACACGATAATGTTATAAAACACAGATTTTAAAATTTTAATGTTAGAATTGGAATTTTATATACAACACATGGTAGTTTGGCAAAATATATATAATATAATTATTGTTGTTGTTGTTTATACATATATGTGTTTGTAATTTATATTTCTTTGAAGGAAAAAATAGTTTTATTATTCTTACTACTACTATTAGCATTAGCAAGTACTCTAGTTGAAATTAACATATTATAAATATTTTAAAAGTATTAACAAATATTATTTAACTTATTTTTTTATATATGTTAAATTTGAAATTATGTAATTACTTAAAATATATGACAATAGTAAATAATTTGAGTAAATTGAAAAGGATTCTATAAAAGATTACAGAGATTTTAATGTGGAGTTATTTGAAGTGTGGATTTATTTGAAGTTAAAATAGAATTATTTATGTTCTGTATGATAAATTCATTGTTTGCGTCCATAAATGGTTATAGTTAATTTATAAATTCACATTGTTATTATTGTTCATGTACATAAATAAACACACACACACACACACACACACACATATATATATATATATATATATATATAACTGTGTGTGTGTAATTAATCTATATATTTATATTGTTAAACACAAAATTTGTTGTTGTTTTTATTAATAAGTATATGTATACATATACAACTGATATATAGATTATTCTTTAAATTTGAGATTTCGTAAACAATTTAAATACATGAATCTAAACATGATAGGAAAGAGTTGATGAAGTCGTACATAACTATAAAATGTCAAAATATGAATATTCAAAGTTAATAAACAGAATTCAACTATGAATATAAATTTATCGAGATAAATGAATAAAATAATAGTTTTGGCAATGTTATTGATGTAAAATATTTATGATAACTGAATTATATATCCTTATGTTTAAATGAAAAATCTATTTAATGGCTTTTTTAACATTAATGTGATATACAAATTGAAACTGTCACATTTAAGGATTTATAGGATGAATTAATAAATATTTATCAATTAAATTTGTTCTAATAAATTAAAAAGAAGATTACATGGTTAATTAAAAATATATTGATGTAAATGTACAAAATTATGTGACATTGAGGTGAGTTTTGTAAGCAACCATAGAAATTTTATAATATGTACACTTTAGCTAAAATAAGAATTATACAATATAATGCACCGATGTATCGAAATAGAAGAATCAAAAATAAAAGTAGCAATCATTGCTTGCATATATATATATATATATATATATATATATATATATATATATATATATATAGAGAGAGAGAGAGAGAGAGAGAGAGAGACACACACACACATATATATATGTATGTATATATATATATATGATCATGTTATTTGACCGATGTATTTGTATATCCAAATGAATTTTATACCCTTTTTTGTTAATTTGAATATTGTACAAATATTGAAAGTTTCATATATTTATGATTTATTTGTCACATCAATAATTAATAGTTTACTAAGTTTGATTATAGTTTAAGATTGTTGATTAACTCTAACATATGAAGTCAAATATAAATTATTAGAAGAAAGATGAGATAGTTCGATAGGAGGTTGTTGGAATTATAAAATTAAAGTTTTTGCTATAAAAAACATAATTCTGTAATGCAAGACGAATCTATTAATACTTTTCTGATTTTTTTGCTATTATTTTTTGGTTTACCACAAAAGTTAAATTTGCACTTAATCTCACATTTATGAAAATAATTTTCTTTGCTAAAGTGCAAATTTTTTGCAGATGTGGAAATATTTTTTGTTTTTACTATAGTTATTTACAGGTTAACTGGAACTAAAAATAATAGCGTTTCTTAAACATGTTTCTATGAAAGAAACTATTACGAAATCTTAGAGTGTATTTTACAAAAATTCCTTATTGTTTATGTTATACTGCATGTCGTGTGACTTATGTGTTTTAGTTTAATGAAAATGCAATTTTTATCTATATAGGTACGATTTACATTGTTGAAATTTTTATATTGTCATCAGTGACCAAACTAATGAATATCTATTTAAAAAAATTGGTGGAAAATTGCATTTATCTTATTATTTCAAGCTGAGCACTTTATAATTGCTTTATAAATATGGACTGAAATGCAAATCATAGTAGAAAGTGAGGTGGGTTTTGTAAATAGTTGTGGTAATTTTAAATATCGGCATTTTGAGTAAAATGTGGAATTTTATAATGCAGTGCATGATAAATATATTTTACCACTATAAATATAGATATTTTAAGTTAAATGTTGCATGATGAATATATTTTATCATTTTAAATATATGTATTTTAAATTAAATGATAATAGAATAAAAAATTAAACTTGTTATTGTTGTTTTGTGTGATTTATATATTGCAATTGGATAAAAAAATATTTTATTATTTTTATTAGTACAATAGTCCTATACGTATTGAATTGTCGTTCTTTAATATCAATTAGAAATATTAGTTAACTAAATCAAATCAAAGCGTTCAAAGTTTTGAAGGCGAACAACTTTTACCTTTTTCAGTAAATGCAAAAGTATCATGTAGTTTATCAACATAAAATCATTGCACACAGCATAAAAATGTTGATCTTTAGTTTAAGAAACTTGCAACAAAAACAGTCTTCTTCCGACTATTGCCTCTTCAAATATATTTAATTCAAAGAAACATTGAATTTAGACACTCCATTGTATACTCATTCCATTGCCAGCCATTTCTTTTTAGAGCTGCTTGGACATTGTGACAGTAACTTGCATTACGCAAGTACTTATTCAGTGCAGGCACGCATCAGCTTATCCATTTTACATGTTATCCATAAGCAATAAGCGCAAGCTCATACCTTGTTTTTCATTCACCTTTTTTTTCAAGTCTCCAAAATACGTTGTGCTCACTCAATATGAACAAAGAAAACAGTTCATCTCAGGTGATTCTCAATACAAATAAATTATTACAGTTCCAATCGAATTGCAAGATATTTACATGCATACACATTGAATAACAAAGTCATAAATTATATTGATTAATACAAATAGCTAAAACGAAAAAGATAGAAATAATTGGAACGAAGAAGATACAAATTTTACTCATTCCATTGCCAGACTTTCGAGAGCTGCTTGGACATGCCATTGGCTAACCATTTATGCTCAGACTTATCATTATCGATCTGATTTGTCTCAGGTTTATTATGTTGTAGCATGATTTCTGAAACAATTAAACATTGTGCATTAGTTCTAGTCACTACACTATAGAATGGTTGTCAATATGAATTGAAAATTTGGGAAATGCAATAGTCATCACTAAATTCCCTATAGTGCTTTTCGTACCAATAAAATTATGTTGATTTGGAAACGAATAAAATCATGCCATGTCTAACACTTAATCAAACATATCATATGTATCATCATTTAAAAATAATGGACATCAAATAAACTTTTAAAGCAGTGAAGTATCAGATGTGTACCATATGATTTTTCCCAGACACAACTGCATACTTCAATTCTTACATAAAAATAAACTGGATAAACAAAGAAAGACTAAGAAAACATGTTAACTACAAATATTTGTAAAAATGACCAACATATTTTACATATAGAAATATGAAATTTACGAAGATTCAATTAGATAAGGGAGAAATCGAAAAACAGTTGATTTTGAAGATTCAAATTAGGCTTGGTATTGATTAAAAAAGTACAAGTAATACCCAAAAAGTAACCTAAAATCAGTAGACCTTCGTGCGATCCAAAAAAATATTGCTTATAAAAATAAGGAAAAGCTTGAAAATTAAATGTTTAAGAGGGAAGTATGAAATATATGCAAGTCGTTATCAGCACTTATCACACTAATCTCGAATTCCTCGACAGAATTAAATTTTTAAACAGTAGTACGAAATTATTAGAACAACTGAAAGAAAAGATCAAATCTATTAAATAATATTTAAAAAAGGCATAAAATGTGGAAGAAAAGACCCACAAACAGATATTGAGGCACAAGTAGTTCTGATCGGAGTAATCTTCTACTATAACATAACATAAAAAGTGAAATAATTCATGTTCAAGGCAGTAATGATTGAACCATTAATGATTTGATACCAAAAAATAGTTTTGAAATTTGGCATTGTACATCTTTGAACGCTCATAGTCTAAGAATATGAAAAGGTAACCTACTGGCGGAAAAAGAAAATAATATATATAATCGTATTGCTAGGAAGAAGGGTGGATTTCCTAGTTATCTTAAATAAAAATACAGGGGGAGAAAGGCGATTACTTTCATTCTAGGAAGAAGGGGTGCGTGACCCAACCAAAGAACTGCGCACCGAATTCGTACGGGGTGCGGGGGTGCGCGGGGATTCGTACGGGGTACGCCACGAGGCGTGTCGTCGTATTTGATGGAAGAGGTGTGGTTGGGTGCGGAAAAGAGGGTGCGGGAGGGACAAAGATGTAATTATTTTAATCGACTATCAATACTTACCAGATCTGATCGATTGAGGAACAAAGATGTAATCATCGCTTCGATCATCGCACTGAATTGGTAATCTCTAATTAATTTTGAATCTGATTTTGATTTGAAGACTTCGACTTCGATTAACGCTCCAGAACGATAATCGGAAGTTTTCCTGGAGAATAACGAATTATTTTAATCTGACTTTCGTTTATTTTGTTTCCTGGAGAATAGCGATGGATTAGGGAGCGTGTTGCATATTTGGGATGATTAATTTTTGGTCAAACGGAAAGACAGCACATGCTATACTGTGAGCAGTCATGTCATACTTTGAAATACTGGAACGTGTTGCATATTTGAAATATTGGAGTTTTGTCCTATTTTCTTGCTGCCTTTTTTTCTATTTGAAGCATGTTAAAGGATATATAAATAATACAGAAGAGAGTTCATGTGGTTTTTTTTCACTTAAACAATTTGAGGCGTTGTTGTTTCAGTTCGAGTGCTTGAGGCACTAATCATTTTTTTTTTCCAATTCTAACTCTTTTAATTAAAATGCATCTATTGAATTATATTTATATATATATAATATATTTTTAATATTTCAATATTTGTCGTATTCATCCGCACCCGAATCCTCATATTTCTGAATTTGCCGAATTCCTGTATCCTCGTACTACGCACCCGCATCCACGCACCCGCACTCATGCTTCCTAGCTTTCATTGTATAACAAACCACCGCTAGAAAAAGAGTGCAATGTATATGGAAGAAAATCATATAGCATCGAATCAAATTAATCTTTTTGGTCCAAAGAGAAAAAAGAGATTTATTATTAAACTATTTATTCATCTGCACTTTTCAGGTTCTAATACATTTATACATTACGAATATTTTGATCATTCTAGTTGAACCGAGCTAATACAACTATCTCCACGCAAAAAATAATGAATTTTGCATAAAGGAACAGGTTGTTGTATTCTGTTCCATAACATCTTAAGGCGAAATCCAGGGAATGTCATTATTGGTATAGAGAGCAATATCCTACTTATGGTATGCTGATTACATAAAACTATGTTTGCAAATGAAATTCTATAATAACCAAAAGGAATGATATGAATGAGTATACACATTTTATACCTTACAAAGGCAGTGCATAAGTGTCATTTTATACCATACTATATATCAATAATAATATAATCATCTCATAATTCACCTAGAACTAAAACTAATATAGTCTTTAAAAATTACGAAAAACAATTAAATTTGAAAAATAAAAAAATGAGAGCTCTACTCCTTAAATAAAGGACAGCACTTATTCTTTAAAAAAATCAAAATGAAAAGAACTTGCCAATTTAAATTGAGGCCATGAAAAAGATTCAAAAAGTATGAAGCTAAATTTCATCTTGGAAAAGGTTAATATTTGATAAAATCAAAAAATGCAAGTAGACAATAGAGGTGTTTACACCAGGGTTGGTGAACATCTAGCTTCAAAATATTATCCTGAGAAACCTTTAGCAAGAATAATTGTTTACAAAGAAGATAAATGCAACACCATAATGGAGCTAAGTACTGCAGATGGTTAAAATTCGGTTAGATAATTTGCTTGTAGTTGCAAGATACGGTGATTTGTGCTAGCAACTAAAAGTATGCATGGGATACGTGAGTGTATTGATAACCATCATAGTAATTTCACATTAAATAAATATCATTTATAGTACCTGCTTTGTATGAGTGCAAATATAGCAAACTCAAGGAGATTGATTTGGCATAAATAGTACAAAATAATAATCAACAATGATCATTTATTGCTATATCTTTTACTATTTGATTGCTCATTATTACCATAATTTTAAATCATCATGCAAAAGACAATTCTCCAATTTTGAAATCCATCTAGAAAGGACTTATTTAGCCTCAAAATGGTGGGTCCTATGGTTTATGTCTTTCACGTTGTAATAAGGGGAAATGATGATTATATTTTAGCTGCTAATTCATCTGTATAACAAAACTTTTGATAGACATAACTCAAAATCACAATAAAATTTGAATGCTTTACCATACCATATATTTTTAATATACCACATTTTTTTCAACTTATATTTAGTAAGCCATCCACTAAAAGATTTCACATAAAATAGTAAAAAATACTATATATACATATTTACATAACCCGGATGAAGTCTAGCATGTTATTATCATTATTTGTGCTACTTTAGACCTAATTTATTATAGGATCCCACAACAGAACTAACTTACAATGGGTTAAAATATAATTGTAGCATAATTTTGTTTCTATGATTCAATGCAGCAAAATCAATAAAAACGATAGAACATTAAGTACCCATATACTGCGACTTGGTCCACTTAAATATAACATGCTCTAAAAAAAAGAGCTGCGCGTTCATTACTTCCTTCTGATATCCTAAATCTGCATTGATCCATACCCTCAATTGTCGCTTTTCCCAATGACAGATTAGACTCCGAGGCTATACGCAATCTATTCAGGTCATGATAAATTGTTACTGGCGCATCAGTAGGCCGAGGATAAAGCACAATCATACGTGGTGACGTAATGAAAAGAAACATGAACAAAACAAAAAAAATCTTCTTTGGTCTGTAAAACTAAAGGGCGACATCGTGTTTGAAATAAGCATTTTATAACGATTATCTGCTTGGCTAACATAATAATCAATTCAAATGCAACAGAATTACCATAAAATAAGATAAAACACAAAAGATGCAAACCTAAATTTGGACAGATTAGCATCTTGGTGTTGTCATTCTACAGTTGTCGACAGGATTAATTATAGCCTGTATAAATAAATCAATCTTAGAATGATAATCGAAGACAGAAAAATAGACAAAAGACATGTATGTTAGGTTTTCACCTCAATTAGGAGCACCTGGCCATCGTCCTTTCAAATTAAAAACAGACAGACGTTAGAAAGCTGTAGATTAAAAAAAAAAGTAACTTTAAAGCTAGGATTTCACCTCAGGTGGAAGCGATTGATTGATTGAGCAATTGAAGAATAGCCTTCGTGTTGACGATGAATCGCGACTATCAACGATCTGCCTTAGGTCTAATTTGACGCAGAGGAATAGGTAAAAGGTGTTTGCAGGAAGGAATTAAAACATGGAAACACTGTTAAAATGAAGATCGCAATTTGATAAATTATCAAGTAGGGATAGTTGTAGGAATAACAAACCTGCCAATTGATTTGCACCCATTGATTTTGATCTATAGGAAAGAAAGCCGAAAAGGAGCAGACGGGAAATAATTGAAAGGGAGTAAAACTTGGGGTTCTGAATATGATCGAAACGAAGTGGAGTAATAGGTAGAGAGGCATTGGTAGATAATTTTCTCGGCAAAAAAAGTTTCCCTCTCCTTTCTGAAAGAGGAAGAACAATGGAATAACGAAATGAGGGGAAAGGGGAAAAGCGAGAGAAGGATTGAGGTAAAATGTGGGATTTGTGCTTACTATAAATGGAGGAGAACGTGAAATTAGGGATCGACTTAGATACGGATAATAATGACAGAAATAGGAGTGCAAATCTATTTGAAAATTTAACAAAGGCGGAGAATTTTTTATATTAAATTTTAAATTAAATATAAAATATCCTGAGCGTTTTAAGCATCATGGAGAGAATTGAGAGAATTAAGCTGGATGGAGAGAATTGAGAGAATCAAGGAGAAGGCTTGAAAAGCTTCTGCTTTACTATTATTTAATAGATAGGCGATTCAATTTTATGCCCTAAGTGGGTCTGTTGCCCAGTGCCTAAGCCCCTTTTGCACGGGCTCCGGGCCGCCTATGGATAGAACTGCAAAGAAAAGTCTTTAACACTGAGTTGATACCAAAGCAGTGGCAAAGCCATGGGACTGTAGTGATGATTACCTGAATTTGTATTTGAAAAATTCTCGCCAATTGTTCAAAATTCATAATTTGACAGAAGCAAGAATAGGAAGAAAGGAAGCACTTAGAATACTATGGTAACATTTTTTTTTATTTTTTTCAATCAAAAAATATTGTGCCTTTTAGTTAGTTGTTTATACTAATTATTTCAGTTAATTCAATAGGTTCAAGCAGCGAAGAATGCAACTGAAAATAACGAGTTCAAGTATGATTACTTAGTATAGAATAAAATGATCCAATTGTTCTTAATAGCATATTAACTAAAGCAATTTTTTTTAGCATTTGAACTAGTTTTTAGCACGCAAGTACTGGTGTTGATATTAAAAGATTGTGAATTAAGAATGCAGTATTTGACCAAATTTTCGGTATGAATAGTACTAGTATAAATTTTGATATGGTGTATACTATTATTAAATTTATTGTGATGTTTATTGTTATATAGAGCTATATATAGTTATTTAACATGTGCAACTGACTATATCTGACCTATTAGTAAATTGCAATATGCACTATTATTAGAAGTGTATTTAATCAACTACTAAATTGCCAAATAAAATCCCTTATCCCCAAAATCCCATATCCCTTGTATCCAACCAATCAGGACCCCTTGATTTTCACCTTTTTGCAATTAAGCCCACTTTCTCTCTCTGACTTAATTGCAAAAAGGTGGAAATCTGGGATCCTGATTGGTTGGGTACAGAGGGACATAGGAATTTGAGTACGAAGGATTTGCTCTCCTAAATTGCAATACACACTATTATGGTAATGGGCTTGCAATGTAGATTTCATTGTTGTAAGAATGGGTTACGATACCTATTGGCTAGGGTAAATTATTTCCCCAATTTATGTTTAAGAAACAAACGTAAAAACCTTTCTTTAGCATTTATGGAAATGAGTTTTAGTAGGCGACAAATAGGGAAAATTATTTTGCCTTATTTCTATACTAAGCAATGGATCCATAGAGTTTTTGTAACAACTCGTAAAATATACCGTAGGTATACATAGAAAATCTAATTATATTAATAACAATAAGATTAAATAATTAAATTTTATAAAAGTCGGAGTTTTGCTATGGAAGTGTTTCAATGCAATTGTGGTGAAATTTTGATCTATTTTTATATATAATATGCTGACAACAAAGATCAAATGTAAAAGTTATATGCTATTGAATTTATCAAGTTTAAATTATTTTGATATGAATTCAAAATTAAATTAGTAAGTAAATTATAGGATTTGAATTTCGAATTTTAAATTAATTGTGCATTTGGCCTAATTAATGTCAATATATCAGTTAATGTTATAATTTAATTAGGAAAATTAACAAATCAACATAAACTGAAAAAAATTTGTTACACCTAAAATAGAAAGGTTGTCGATTGACATACACAAGAGCAGTTAATTGTAGATCAACAAGTCATTAAAGGGACGATCGAATGGATGAGCCACAAATTCGGTAATCATGGATAGTGTTTTAAAGGATGTGTTATTTTATTTGACTTATTAGATTTGTTTGATTTCTGCATTCTTTTCATGAACATGCCAGATTAATTTAATTAATGCATTCTTTCCTTGAACATGCTAGATTAATTTGGTTAATGCCTTCTCTAAGTCTGGCAGTTCTTGCACATTTGAGTATCTATAAAAAAAAGACCCTAGTCTTCCCCATTCCTTTTCGTAACATCTAAGGGAAAATGTTTTAACTCAACCATTATTCTTTCTCTCTAGATCGAGAAAACATATTTAGAATTCCAGGTTATAATTTTGTTTATATGATTCTTGCTCCAAATTATCCTTCTTTTATTTTATGATTTTTTGGATCTAATAGACGTATGTATGTATGTGTGTGTGTATATATATAATTTTCGACATATATGCGTATGAAATAAAGAAATTCTAAAAAAGATCGCAAGGCAAACAAATCTAGGGGATAAAGAGGTAAAATCTATTACTGTTCTATGAGTAGAATCGTAAATATTTTCTTTTTAGCCATTTTATAGTAAATTCGCATGGATTCGAAAACCTTGGAATTTTGGGGATTCACGAGAATATTATAATCAGAACCCTTTCAACATTCCTCTTTTATCTCATATTGACAGTTATATGAATAAAGTACATGTTCTTAATATAGATCAAATGGAATTAGTTATTTGCATAATTCTATTTAATCTCCCAATCTGCTGTACTTCCACGTTCCACCCCTCATTTTCACAAAACAAGAGTTTTGCGTGCGAATTTCATATGTATTCTAAATCTCTTATTCTTGAGTCAAACAGAATCTCTGGTCGATTAGGTCGACCCAAGCCCGCTCCTATGCCAAAATATCTCCGTTTTGACCTATTCAGCTCCAATATGACTGCTTCTGCTACTCCTGGGGTACAAGATCTGCTACCATTTATCCATATCTAGCTGGATCTGGCCTTTTTACACGAGAAAGCTTCTTCAGCCATTCCTACAGCCTTGGGATGAGCGCCACGTATCCTAGCCAACCTAAGAACTATAGCATCCATAAATAAACCTCTAAATTAGTCATTCTCTTGTTGTTTTATTATTATAACAACATTGTACTCGAGATTAGACATCAAGATTATCGTTTGTAATCAAAGTTAATATATAATCAAGAGAATATAAAGTGGACGTAGTCTCGTTAATGTCGAACCACTATAAATTTATGTGTGATTGCATTGATCCCCATTTTTCATTTATAGTCTTCATTTATTCCTCTACATTATCTCATTTTTAGGTGTTGTGCCACTTTTTAGTGTCAATACATTGGTGCTTTTACTGAGAATTGAACTCAGTCTATTCTAAGCATTTTAAGGGCTTTTCTCAACTTTTGGATCACCAAGTCCGAGATGAAATCCTAGTTCAAATCATCTTCAACAATCATGGTTTCCAAGCCCTCTGCACGCACTTCTGGGAAATAACAACAACAACAACCAACTTCTGCATCGCAAATGGACATTGCCTCAACTCTAGCTCTCGGTTCGACTCAGGTCGGCTCGACCATTATATTCTCGGGTCGACGTTGACCCGACCAGAGGAACAACCAATGGTTTATCCTCCTGCACTCCTTTCTCCAACTTACTAAGCTCCCTTTTTGGCTTTTGCAACCTGTGATGATTTCATGGCTATGATGAACCAGCTCCAGGAAATGATGACAGTGTTGAACGCTCATGCACGAGAGAATGTGGCGATGAGGCAGGATATGAAATGAAAATCAAGGCAGTGGGACGAGTTTAGGAATCAGGAAGCTACTTCTCCATTATGGGACCAAGATGTAGAAGGCTCGTCATCTTTCGGGGGTAGTGGAGACTAGCAATGACAACGTCGCCCGCTAGAAAAACCAGAGAATGTGCGGAACTCGCATTTTGGGTGGCTCCCAGCTCAACTTAAGATAGCTGATCAAACCTGACTCAATGATGACGACCCAGGGCATGTTGACCCAGGGTGCAATGACCCAAAATTTTAATCAATTTAGAATGTGAATTTTTAATTGATTTTAAAGGAAATTAAATATTTAAAATGATTTATTTTGATAATTAATGATTGAGAAATTATTTAAAACGAAATTTGAATGTATAAGTTTATATTAATTATAAAACAAACACGTAACGTCGCGGTAGTTCGAAAATTTTAGTTTTGGATTTCAATTGAATGTAACAAGAAACGTTAAAATCTATTTAATTATATCATTCTAATGAAAGTGAAAAATCGTGATTTTATCATATGAATTATAACTTATGTCCAAATTAAAATTTTAAAAAGTCGTTATGGAATTGTTTATCAATTATAATGATTTATTATATAAAATAAAAGGATATGTTATGAAATAGAATATCGATTTGACTTGAATTTTGAAAACATCGAATTATAAACCCAAATAAGTTTATTTTGGAGCTAAATGATACTTTATTTGGGTATATAAGACAATATTATTTTATTATTATTTATTTGAACCATTTTTTAATTTATTTATATTTTATTAGTTTTATTTAGACTTTAAAATATCCATCTTTTAAACGATCCCCATTTTCGATGAAACCAATTTTGTTGGATCTGGAATATTAAATTATTGCTAGATTTCAAATTTCATAATTTTTGGAGCTAGTATGTGACCGTGCGTAATTTAAATATGAAATGATCAACATTTTGACTTTAAAAATACGCTGTTGGAGAAAACAGACTTGGAATTTGATGAAACAAGTTTCGTTATGTCTGTAATGTCAAGATATAGTTGTTTGTCAACTTTCATCGAAAACGAGATCCGTATGTGATCATATGGATTTTTAAATGACAAACGGAGGTAAAAATCAAATAAAATAAAATATATAACTACATTAAAAAATAGAAAACTCGCCCCTATAAAACATCCTAACTTTTCCCAAACTCTACCCCATTTCTCTCTGGTTAGCAAAAAAAATGCGCCACCCCCCTTTTTCATTCCAAAACCCTAAATCGTGACTTCTAAAATCTAAAACAAATAGAAATAAAATCCTATAAATCTCCACACACACACACACACACACACACACACACATTTAGGATCCTGGAAGGTTTCTCTTCACTTTGGTGTAGGTTTGGGGGTGTTCGAACATACTTTGTTTGATGCCTGCATTAGCCACGAGCCTAAAGCTCGGGTTTTTTTTGGATATTGAAGCGTTGATGCTTGTTTTGGAGTATGTAGTGTTGTTTGTAGTGGTGTAAAGCTCCTTGTGGCAAAATTTGGTAACAAAAATTATCGGTAAGCTTTGTTATATACATGTGTGAGACCTGGGTAACGCACATCGAAGTGTGTGTGCGAGTTGAGCATGGTTGTGTGGAGGAGAAGGAGACCATGAAGAGAAGAGAAATGGTGTTCTCGGTTTTGATTTTATTGAATATGGGAGGAGAACGATGGGAGTATGTGTGCATTAATGGTGGTGAAGGCTATTGTGTCCTTTCTTGTAGGTGGAGGAAGAAGAGAGAATAGAGAGGAGGATTAGAAAGTAATTAAGGTATTAATTTAATAGTTATTTTTAAGTCAATGACCTTTTAAATGTTTACAATCTTGTAAAAATGTATAACTTCTACATACTTTACCAGAATTCAGTAAAACAGAATCCGTTGGAACCGTATGGACGAGAGCTTCACAATGAAATTGATTTGGAGAGATTTGGAGCTTATGGCAATTTATGGCTAGATATAACGCCTGATTCGAATCAATCAACGTTTATCATTTTATAACAATTTCAAACCTATCAATGTGAGAACTCTCACTTAAATATGTTGTTATGTTAATATAATCATAACTGATTATATATTGACTGCTTGTGATTGCAATGTTTGATTTGTGGTTGATGAATGATATTTATAGTTTTACTGTTCTTATTATTATACTGTGAATATAAGCGTTGTTGATAGAAACACTTATATAATAATTATTGGTTGATGGATGGTTGTTGATATGGATGTGATCAAATTGTTGACACAAAAATTTACACTATGAATATGAGATTTGAAATTGACTGAATTTCATTTTATTGGAAATTTAAATGAATTTTATATTCATTTAAATTAGATTTGACAAGAAAATAGAAATTGGATTTTTAAATCCAAACTGATTTGAAAATGGAGTAGATGTAATTTCAAACAACCTTTGTAATGATTGAAATGGATTTGTAGAAGATTTGAATTAAAAATGACTAGTTTTAATTATATTTGGTTTTGAATAATAAATTCAAAATGTGAATTTGAGTTAAGTATATAAATGACATTTTTAACTTGAACGGATTTTTCCATTGATATTATTTATTTTTATGATGGTTGTCGGGAAAATTGGATTTCAAAATATGATATTTTGAAACATATTATTATTTTAATATTATAATTATATTGAATATTCAATTTGATTTAAAACTGAACTGGAAGTTGAAATCGTTTTTAAAACGAGATTATGAACATTTTATAAAATACATTTGGACTGAACTGATGAATTTTATCAAAAATAATAAAATGGTTTGAATAGGAGGTATCGTGCAGCGACCGTTCGCAAATTTTGACCATTAACTTCAAATTGATGTACCAGGAGATCCGACCGTCGGATTTTCCCAAAACGAAAAACATTGGGTTTAGAATGAAAAGAGATTTCCAATGATATATAAAGATTTAAAATCCAATGGTTATATTCTAAGAAAAATTCAAATCAAATTTGAATAAAAACAACACTATTGCTTTTAATGATCTGAAATTGATTTTTTTTTTAAAATATGTTATTTTTAAATTGTTAAAAGTAGGGATAAATTATGATAAATCAAAATAAATGATTTAAAAGTGATTTGAATTAAATATATTTAGTTCTGGATAATAAAAAGCTATTTTGTGAAAATTAGCTATTTTGACAAAAGTGATTGAAACGATTTGAAGTAAATTAATACTTCACCAAGTTAAGTTTTCCAAATGAATATTGCATTTGAATGGAAATAATCTTCGGATGTTTCAATAATGGGTTCCGTAATTATATGGATACATTTTGAGGAATTTGGAAGAAAGAGATATTGTTATTCCCTATACAATATCTGTTGGTTCCAGAATTTGATTTCGAATGTAAGTCGATATTATTTGTATTCAAAGCCTTACATTTGATATCAAATAGGATTTTGGGTTTTTCGTGAGTAGTGTCTTCAATAACACTGTTCATAAATCCAGTTGAAAATGAAGCTTATGGAATAAATTTTTTAATTAAGATTTAATGATGTCTTCCAAAGTGAAGTTTTCCAATTAATAAATTTAATTGGAATTGAATGGAAATCGATTTAGCGATAATCGAGATGAACCTCCGTGGAGGACGACCTTTACTATTTAAGGAATTTAAAAGGTTTTGCCGTTATTCCGCTTATAGTATTAGTCTGATACAGAAATTTATATCGATTGTGAACTAATATGATTTTCGTGAAGATTCCATTTATAATGGAAGTTTGATTTTAGGTTTATCAAGAACGATGTTTTAAATAACATTTGTTATTTAAAATGATTTCTCAAGTTTGAGTTTTAATAAATCTTTCAATAAAGATTTGATTGAATGAAATGGAGATTAAAACCAAGTTAGAGTTTTAATCAATCATTAATTAGATTTGAAATGAAAAAAGGTAACTAAACTTACCAAAACCCGAGGGTTGCTAGATATGGAGTACCACCAGTTTTGCTCCACGGGGTGAATAGGATGAGAATGGGATAACGATACGAGAGATTACCTTTTTTATAAGGCTCGATAATCCCAATAAGGCTTATAAACCTTAAATTGAGTTAAGTTTGAGAAAATAGATTATATGTAATCTTTTGAAACGATTTCCATTGGAAAGATTTAAACAAGAAGTTTAAATGATGCAAATCTTTCATAAGATTTATGGGAGTAATTCCCAATGTAAAGAATATTCTGAATTGGAATGAGGCATATGATATTTGTATATGTCACTTGATTGTAATGATGCGATAGTTACTTGAAAAGACCGAGTTCAAGCCCATTTTGAATAATTAATACGACGATTGTCGAAGATATCGAAGACAGTGGTTGAAGACTAAAGATCTTCTCATCGTTTGGATTATCGTTGATGCCTTGGGTAGCTCCCATTATAAGGTTAAAGTGGTGGTTGTCTAAACGTACTTGGTGATCGACCGGATATGCAAGGGACTGTCTCCCTTAGGGGACGAGGAATAAGGTGTCTTCGGTTTCATTCAGACCTAGAACAGACTTGTATGGATGTATGTCTGACATTGTATTTTATGATGTATTAATTTGATCTATACTAAATATATATCGGTTTGGTGGCTTAGAATTTATTCTCTTAGCTTAGCTCCCTTCTCTGAGAAATATGAGCTTAGAGGTTATATATTTATAGACATCAGTTGTATGGTATGAATTGAAAAGCAGAGCTTTGTGGATGATGATCAAAGCATGGCTGATATAGCGTAGCTTTGTGCCGAGACGTGACTTCGACAAGCCTCACAGCCCATGAATGGCCTAAAATTGGATGAAAGACAACAGAGTAAGGACATATGTTTCCTTGTAGCTAAAAGTTTTATGCCATGGTATCGAGTCCAGACAGATTTACTTAGGTGGATGTTGGAATTGAGGCGCCTCAGATGATGGTCAAACAACCGACCAGATTATAGGTCTGATAAGACCGGGGAACGTTATTTTCAGGAGTAATCGAACTCACTAGGAATTGGTGGGCTGGCTCTGCCGATCTAGGGTTTGCGTGCACGCGAGTCTTGGGCATCCCACTAGAGATGGCCCGAATCGGTAAGGAAAGATCCTTTGCCTTAGTCATTGATAGAAATCCAACTTCCAATACGAAACTTGCATTTTCAGTTGTAAACCTATATGGCGACATAATAGGATGAGGTATTATGCCATCTAAGATTGATATATTTATTTCTGAAATTGATTTCCACCCTATGCACCAGTCATAATAGAACAAAAACCTCACGTATCAAGTATCATAAGGTAAAACTTTATCCTCCGGCTTGCGCTTGTATTGTGTGATGGAACTTGAGTCTTATAATAGCTTTTTTTTTAAGCATTACGAGTTTTTATAACTAGTATTCATGTGGAGTAAACATGTTCTCTGTTATACGACATGGTCCCGTGATTTTCCTAACTTTAAAATAAAGTAAATAACTGTTTTGGTTCTCATACCAATCTTATGAATGACCTGGAATTTATTGTTTCAATCTAAACTCTTGGTGCCCATATTTCCCGCATGGGCAGCTAGTAGTTTTCGTTTTGCTGATATTTTATTTAGCAGGATCCTGGATTGTAGCTGGAGCTATACTTAGGATTATTTCGAGTCTTTCCCTATGTATATTTATGTTTCCGTCGTATTGTAATTCATTTCTCTTATATTTTTCCGCTATGTATCAATTTTATGTAATATGATATATTCTTGTACTCTGATGTAAAATTGTTGTAATAGCAATGACATGTTCTTTCGTGTTTTGTTCTACCGTGTTGTATCCCATAATGGTTCGACAATTTTTATTCTTTTGGATCAGACATATGTGGTTTATGGTTGATTCTAAAGGCGGGGATTTTCAGGTCGTTACAAGTGGTATCAGAGCTTTGGTTTAAAAATCTTTGGGGATATGACTCATTAGAACAAGATGAAAGAATTCATCAGAGATAGGATTCGTAATATCCTATAAGAATAACTCATTAGAGACAGGGTTAGTAGTACCCTAGTTTGAGTTTGAAGAGTATTATATATAAGAAAACAAATTAGTGAATATACAAAGATGAAATTAGTTTTGAAAAATTATATCTTATAATAAGAATTTGAGTATTTTATTTGATTGGGTTTGGATTACTAAGTACAAGAAGATTTTGAATATACATGTAATTAACGTATATCCGAAGTCTCAAATATGCTGGATAGATATAGAATCACAATCTAGTCACTCGGGGATGATTATGGTGATAGTTAGAACATCATCATCGATTATTTTCGAGTTTCGAAATGGGATGTCTATATTTCCAATTGACTGGCATGAGGACCAAAAACTTAATTAGAAGTTTATTGTTAGTGATTTGACTTTGAAAATATACTTTTGGGTATATAAAAGATATATGTTTTGACAATATATAAATTTAGAAAGTTAATCAACCAATTGATTGTTGGTTGTGATATGTGATAATCAGTTTAACTAATAATAAGAAAAATTGAAAATTTGTTGGGATTAGATATATATATATATATATGTATATGTGTGCGTATGTATATATATATATATATATATATATATATATATATATATATATATGTCAGACAAGTTATCGTATGGAAGCTGAGAAGAGGAATAAAATTGGATGCCCGACACAAAGGTATATATTTACTATATTGATTGGGTTTTATGATTTTATGAGCCGACTAGCAAGCCGCTTGGATTTTGGCTTTTATTTTATTGATGAGGGCCCAGAGAGGCAAATTGTAGTTGTACCGATCAACCTGTACAAAGGAGGTTATGTTGAAAATTTAAGGTGTTAGCCAAATTTCGAGAAATTGGGAAGTTCTTAGAAACTGAAAAGTTAAAGAACTTAAGTTAGAACGAAGGTTGAGTTGGTTAAGTAAACGTACTTCTGTTCCGTCTTCGATTTCAAGGACGAAATCCTTTTTAGTGGGGGAGAATGTAACGACCCAAATTTTCAATCAATTTAGAATGTGAATATTTAATTGATTTTAGTGGAAATAAAATATTTAAAATGATTTACTTTGAGAATTAACGACTTGGAAATTATTTTAAACGAAGTGAACGTGTAAGTTTATATTAATTATAAAAAAAACACGTAACGTCGCCGTAGTTTGAAAAAATTAGTTTTGGATTTCAAGTGAGTGTGGAAGGAGAACGATGGGAGTATGTGTGCGTTAATGGTGGTGAAGGCTATTGCATGCATACCTGTAGGTGGAGGAAAAAGAGAGATTAGAGAGGAGGATTAGAAAGTAATTAAGGTGTTAATATAATAATTATTTTTAAGTTAATGACCTTTTAAATGTTTACAATCTTGTAAAATGTATAACTTCTACATACTTTATCAGAATTCAGCGAAACAGGATCCATTGGAACCATATGGACGAGAGGTTCACAATGAAACTGATTTGGAGAGATTTGGAGCTCATGACAATTTATGGCGAGATAAAACGCCTGATTTGAATCAATCAACATTTATCGTTTTATAACGATTTCAAACCGATCGATGAGAGAACTTTCACTAAACTGTTTTGTTATGTTATTATATTCATAACTGGATATGTATTGACTACCTGTGATTACAATTTTTGATTTGTGGTTGATGAATGATATTTATAGTTTCTCTGTTATTATTATTAAACTGTGAATATAAGCGTTGTCGATAGAAACACTTATATTATAATTATTGCTTGATATATGGTAGTTGATATGAATGTGATTATATTGTTGACATAGAAATTTACACCACGAATATGAGATTTGGATTATAATTGAATTTCATTTTATTGGAATTTTAAATGAATTTTATATTCATTTATTAGATTTGACAAGAAAATAGAAACTGGATTTTTAAATCCGAACTGGTTTAAAAATGGGTTGACGTAATTTCAAACAACCTTTGAAATGATTGAAATGTATTTGAAGAAGATTTGAATTAGAAACGACTAGTTCTAATTTAAATTCGATTTTGAATTATAAATTATAAATGTGTTTTCGAGTTAGATATGTAAACAACATTTTTAACTTGAATGGATTTTTCCATTGATCTTTTTTATTTTTATAATGGATGTCGAGAAAATTTGGATTTCGAAATATAATATTTTGAAAATTTTAGTATTATAATAATATTGAATATTCAATTTTGATTTAAAATTGAATTGGAAGTTGAAATCGCTTTTAATACGAGGTTATAACTGCTTTATAAAAATACGTTTGGACTGAATCGATAAATTTTATTGTAAATAATAAAATGGTTTGAATAGGACGTGTCGCGCAGCGACCGTTTGCAAATTTCGACTGTTAACTTCAAATTGACGTACGAAGAGATTTGACCATTGGATTTTCCCGAAATGAAAAACATTGGGTTTAGAATGAAAAGATCCTTCTAACGATATGTAAAGCTTTAAAATCCAATGGTTAGATTTTAATAAAAAAATTCAAATCAAATTTGAATAAAAACAACATTATTGCTGTTAATGACCTGAAATTGATTTTTAAAGAAACATGGTATTTTTAAATTATTAAAAGGGTCAGTTTGTCTCAGGTCCCTGTTAAGATTCAAAATTAGGCTCACATCCAGCCAAACGTTTCATATAAATTACATCCTTATTTTTCAAAAAATCATCAAAAAATCAAAAAAAAAACTTGTAAATTCATAATTAAATGCAACAACTAATCATCATCAAAATCATGCATTATAACCACCAAAAAACAACTCAAAAACCAAAATACCAATAAAAAAATCAGCGAAACAACAGTATTATGCATCAAAAAATGCACCTATCTGTAAATAGTTGCATATATTTCAGTTATGCATCAAACTGCACTAT